>CM029118.1:8872500-9075000 GCA_016859345.1 Istiophorus platypterus | reverse complement strand
GTGGAGATTCATTAACCTTGGGTGATGTAACTTCACAGTTCACTGGCTAAGCCAATGAAAGATCCCTCCTCTAGGATCAGAAATAGACAGTTTGGTAATCGGCTTAGCCAGTGCTCGCCCTCAACCATTGACTGAGCCACTGACACACTTGGGCAGAGCCACAACTCTCAAGGATAATGTATGTTCAGACTGGACATCCAGACGGTTAAGACTGACAAGAGAGCTGCGCTGGATATTAGAAAATCCAAGGATCCAGATACTCTAGGTGACTGGGCCACAACCAAAGCAAATTCAACAACATATTGAAGTATTCAGCCACACAGTTTCACATCTTTTTAAGTACTTCTAGACTTTGACATAACAGTTATTAACACTGCTCCATTGGCAAAGTGACTTCCAAACACTATGCAAGGATAAAACAAAAAGGCTGGTAAAAGAAGAGAATAAACTTATTGGGAATCATTGGGATTGGTGTGATCACTATAAGAACTGTAAAAACCATGCATTCACTGACACTTTATTCATACATTTCATTATGTAAACACAAATAACAGCTAATTAACTCCAAGCTTATTTTAAAAGCCACTCTGAAAAAAGCTAATAATGGATATTAAAGCTGCAACAATCATTCATATTGTGAATTAATTTTTCAGTTGTTTTGTTGTTCATTTATTTTCTCATTTACTTAATTAATCATTGGTTAATAGTGTCAGAAAAAAGTAAAAAAAATGGCCATCACAATATACCAGAAACATAAGGTGCTTTTTTTGCCTGAAAAAAAAAATCCAAAGATAATTTATTTAGAATCACATGAAACAAAAAAAGCAATAAATGCACACATTTAAAAAGCTAGAACCAGTAAACGTTTGCCATTTTTTTTTTGAATAATTACTGCAAAAATAGAGAAATGAATCTATTATCAAAATTGTTCCAGATTAAATTTATGTCCATCAGCCAATCGACAAACCACACCTTTGAGCTAAGCCTTGTTATGCCAAAGCAGGTTTGGCGTCCATTTTTACAAACAGCATGCCCGATAATTAATCATTACTATTTTTTTCATTTACCTTGACCCTCTCCTTGCAAAGAAAGTATGCTGTTGCGTGCAGGACGTCAGCTGCATGACTGGAGTTGTGGTAGGAGTTACTAGAGTGGTAGTTAGCTTCAATCACTTGTAGCCAGGAGCGCAAGGTCGCCTCAGGGCAGTTAAGGAACTCGCAGACCCCAAAGCGAGAGAAGATCTTCAGGCCCAAGTAGGTCAAAGGCCTGTGGGAGGATACAGCATGGTAGTTTGATAAAAACTCTCATATGGAGTGCTCCTTCCACACTCCTTCCACAGATGATGTCCCTCTGGTAGCCCTTAACTGTGTTATTGCCTCACCGTTTCATGGTTGCAGCCTCCAAGTTGAAGATGTCAAAGTCCCAAGAGTCCTCGTTCTCCATGGTCTGGGCGATACGAGGAGGTATGTCATTTAACGACAGAGGAGTTGTCAGGTGGCTGGGGATATGATGGGGCTCTGTGAGCGAAGGGAGAAAAAAAGGAGGTAAAGAGGGGGACGCTGGAAAGTTGTGGTTCGCTACCTCTGGGTGAACTACAAGAAAGTTATTTTAGTTTTTAATTACACAGCAAGGAAAAATAAACGTAATATGTAGTAAAATGTAGTATCGCACGCATATCATCCCGTATGTTTCATGTATACTTACGTTTTGTGGAAAATATGTATTCATTTCCTGACAATCTGCGTAAGCCATCCTGTGAAAATGAAAGAAAGAAACAAAAGGAAGGATCAGGGATTGAGGTAGCAAGTATAATTATTATTCGTTGTTTTCGAACAGCTAAATTACGAGTACAGCTCATTGGTAGGGGGGGCACTAGCATCACTTCTATCAGAAAACCGCAAGGCCCTTCAAAATAAAAACAAATTCATATCATCACTTTTTTGAACACCCCATCACTTTGGTTTGATTTTAACATTTCTGGGGGTCTAATGACAGCCTAAAATCCTTGAACCATAACTGTAGTCTCAGTAGCTCATTTTCTAATGAGTTTTTCCCAGCAAAGAGAACCATTAAGACCCATTTTCATCATTTTGGATCTGTCTGAACGCCTCGCTGCATTTTGACAAAGTTACAGAAGGAAATGCATTTTGACTGAGGCGAAAGCATGACAAATTACAACAGTATGAATAACAAGAAACAAAGACATGGATTTTACTGATTTTCCATGTTAACACTTTTATGAGTGTTCTTTCATCTGTGATATGACACAATATTCTGCAGGCTTTGTTATGTTGACACCTCATTTCGTCTCCCCACTAGCAAACAGAGGGAGTTGGAGGGATGAGGAAGCCAAACCAAGCTTATTAATGAAACCAATATACATTTTAAAAATGATTAGCATATTTATAAACTGTAATGGTTCTGTCAGAAATGACATCAGGATAATTTATGTACATATATCAGATAATCTATTATGACGTTTGTCTTCCTCTGGGCATTGTTGCATGCTGTGATAGCAAATGGGGCTTATCAGCAGGGTTACACTTCATCACCCGAATAATCAAACACTGCTTTTTCAGTGGTTAACGATCCAGCTCTTCTAGGACTGTGATTTGTATCAGCTGTGTATAACAGACTGCACATTGAAGAACTGGGAAAGTACACATTGATCATACAGTTTTCAGCAATGTCAGTAGGTTGATCAATTGACTTTCCACACTAATATTTTAACACCGATTGGATGGATTATCAGGATTTAAAAAAAACCCAACAACAAAAAAACAGACATTCATAGTCCCCAGAGGATGACTCCTCATGACTTTTCCTCCCCTAGTGCCATCATGATGCTGACATTTGTAGTTTTGACAATTGAGGACATTCGTTTTCCTCACAGGATGAAGTTCTTTTGTTTTTTTTTTTAACCTCAAAATTTCTTCTAGTTCCTTTTTCAGGTCAAAAATTTGACTTCAAAACTTTAGTTTAAGACCACACCCCCACAAAACCAACACCATTCCCATCAGCTTCAGCTGTACTTTGTGTTAAATCCTAATTAGCAAATATTAGCATTGTAACATACTAAACTTATATGATGAACATGTTAAGGTAAGTACCTGCGGAACATGTTAGCATATATCACTGGAAGCATTTAGCTAAAAGCCTAATATAATCCCTGGCATCTCCGTCTTGTTTAACGTTAGCAAATACCATGGTAGTAGTGCTGCATTCATTAAAGTTGATCAAAAACAGAGATACTGTCAAATGTGTCTCTCGAAGACTAACTGTAACAAAGAAACCAATCTGACCTGAGAAATGTTATGTTTATGTGGTATAAAACTATCTCCTCAGGTCACTGTATGTTATCTAAATGTTAAAAAACATAAAAAAAGGTCAAAATAAAAAAACAAACGTCAAAATTAAACAGACTCGACTTCTTTCAAACAACATTTTGCCACTTGTCAGCTATTCAAATGACAGGTCTTTATCACCCAGTCATATTGTATACATTTTGGGCGTCAGTGAGTACATGGGTGTGTGTCGCAGAGTGAAATGTTTACTTCACAAGTGAAAAAGGAAGAGGGGACTGGCTCATCTTTGACCCGAGCATTGTCTCATGGTGGTGCTGCCTCTGTACACACTGGCTATTTTAAGACTTTCTCCCCAGAAAGATGACAGCCCTTCTCTTAATGTTAACTGCGTCTTCTGAGTTAACACCCAGCACACTTCACCATTAAAAAAAAAAAAAAACAACATAAAAAAAAACAAAAACTGGAATCGCAGCGACGAGAAAGTACAAATGCAACCAGGCATCTCATAAAACAATACGACTGTACATAAATAATCAGCTAAACCCGGACTAACACCTCATGGTTTTCTGGTTTTATCACCCTTTATCGCTTAAGCAGAACCCAAATCTGGGGGAGAACTATGTGTGACACCTCTTCGCCTCTGTGTGTCCAGAGTGTACATGTATAAGTAAAGCCATGCTTATTCATCTGATCCAAAGAACAGGATGTTTCCAGGCCTGCAGAGTCGAGAGGAAGAGGTTCATGTGAGTGTGACTGTGTGCATGTGTGCAGAGTGTGTGCAGAGAGAAGAGAGAGAGAGAGAGAGAGAGAGAGAGAGGGAGAGAGAGAGGGAGGGAGAGGGGGGGGGCAGGGGGGAGGGGGGAGAAGGAGAGGGTGGGGTGGGCTTTCCTCTCCAGCCTACAGGAGCACAAAGGACAATCTAACACTTCCTTTGGGGTTGTTGCCAAGACTGCCAACTTGGCACTCTTTCTACTTCTGTACTTCACCACTGCTGTCTGTTAATCTCTCTCTCTCTCTCTCCCCCCGTCTCTTTCTTTTTCTCCCCCAAAATATGAACAGAAATCCTCAAAGCAAAAAAAAAGATTCACACACACGGTAACACTTCTGCATCTCTGTTTCCCTCAGTCAACACATTTTCATGGGCTTTCGTAGTCAACGCTTGTTATCACTGGGGTATTTATACAAACGCTCGGATGTGTGTGACCATATGGGAGTCGATTCAGCGGAAGGAAGCCGTTTGGGTGTTTCAGACTTATTGAAGGTCCCCTCGTGCTCTAAAGGACCCGCTGCTTACCGTCATCAGCCCCCCCACGAGGTCATTTGTATGGGGGTCTTCATCCTTGGTGCCCAACTGTGGGGAATAGAGCTCAGTGGTCCTCAGGATCTCGAGTACCCGGTCCAAGGCTTCTGCTACGGGCATAGGGCTGCTTTCCTGTGCTGCATTGATGATGTTGATTACCTGGGTAACAAAATAAGAATGGTAATAACGGCATTTTAGACTTGCACCTCTGCAAAAACCAACAATATTAAAAAAAGAACTGAGCAAATACAGGTAAGGCATTTACTGGACAAGAATAAGTTAGGTAAAGCAAGTTCTGATGACATAACATAAAAGAAATAAAAGGTAAAAATCAGGTAAGATCAAGGTGTATTCGCCATTAAAAGTGTGTTGTAATTAGACACTGATACAGCCAGAACCACTGTATTCAGGCAGGTTATTCCAAAACCTCCGGGCCCTGACTGAGCAAAGAGGCTAAAACATTTGCAGCCTCTTAATTATGCTCATTCACTTTCTTGTCAGGGGTTAGACGAAAAGATCAATAACACTCATATCCGTCCGTTAAGTATGAAGCTATGTGGGAAATCTGTTACCTTAGCTTAGCAATGACAGCTGGCAAGGGGGGGGCAGCAGGCCAGGCTCTGGCCAAAAGTAAAGAAAAAACCAACTACTAGAAACGCTAAAGCTTACTTATATACTCACGATTGTTTAATCCGCCTGAACTCAACAATGTAAAAACGACAATTTGCGGTTCCTTGCTGTGAGGTTTCCATGCCACCGCCAGAGACCTTCAGAAAGTTACCGCTCCCAGTTGCTAAATGGCATCTGGGTCCAGCAATTGGGCTTCGTAACCAACTCTTAGCAACATATATCCCCTTCTTTAAATGAAGTAGCAGTTGCAATAACCAAGGCATGAGATTAAAACCTGTAAGATGGACTAAATTGGTAAAATTTTTTATTTTAATATATCGCTTAATTGCGACAAACATGATTGGACAAGCCCGGCAGTATGATGCTCAGAAAACATACACAGAAAATTTACATTTCTACTTCAGCACGTGAACTTGAGGGCTCTGGGAGTTCGAACAATGGCCACCTATGGCGAGGTCAGAAAGGATGTTCTTGCTAACTCAGATACTAGAACACAAACAGTACCAGCAGTTCTATCAGTGCTTTATTCTGGAGAGGATGACGCCTACAGGGACTGACTACACAGTCAAATGATACAGCAGAGGAACGGCAGTGTGTCATATGACCCCTTCCCTGGGGACTTTCTCTGTTTCCGACTATTCGGCCTTAAAACTACATAAACCACTGAAACAGCAGGACATTCTGGTCCAACGTGCTTCCCTGTCTTGTGCATGAAATGCAGCATTTTATCAGCCCATCTCCTCTTGACACATGCGTGGCCTCAGACTCGTAGCTAGTAGCTGTGCAAGAAGAGCTCATGGCGGTTGTGGCAGTTTTATAGCACAAGAGTTCAGTCATGAGATACAGAGCATCAGTTCAAAGTGCTAATCATATGATGGAGGCTGGGAGGGATGATGGGGACGGAGATGAAACCCACCTTGGTAATGGGAGCCTCTATGGTCATGGAGTGGATGCGCGCCATTGAGGAGTGCCTTCGCTGTGAGCTCCCTGAAAACAGGACATCGCCACGTTATAAGCTTGAACTTTGATTCAACCTAATTTTGAAAAGGGCGATTTCAACAACAGATCAAGCTGCAGTTTTCCGTCCACTCTCTAATGAGTTCGTTCATGCGGTTGTCCAATCAACACTTAATGCAAAGAGACAACTGGGAAGGTTTCGTAAGCTGACAACAGATGCCCAGATTTTCCATCAACTATCTCCCTTCATTCTCACCATCGCTCCCCCGAGATGTTGTGGATCTGACGTCCAGAGAGCCTTTCCTCCGGTCTTTGTGCTTACTGGATTGGATGTCTGGGGAGAAGAAAACACCTCACATTAACAAGCACACGCAAACATGTTCAAGTTTGGTGACAAGACTGACTTTGGCCCAAGTCTCAACAACCTTGGAAGGAGGATCAGATGCCTTAATCGTGCCAACTAGACATTAGAAGTCTGTTTTTGGTTACTGTAACGCTCTTTAAAAGGAGCAAAATTGAGACAAAACCTTATTCAACAAAGTGAAATATGATCATTTTATGTGATACTAAACATCCTGCAGACCCAAGACGCTACTGGAAGTACTCCAGGACTTGGAATGAAATTTGGATCTGTAAATCAACCTCACAAGTCAAATCCATGGATAGAAAAAAGTAGATATTAGAATCTTCTTCATTTCTATTGTCAGATCTGTCCTAGGCATTAAAGGTTAGGCTTTTGTTATTTAAACCAATCCCATAAAAATTGCTCAGCCTCAAGACTATCATTTGAATATTAAGACCACTGAATTTTTTAATGGAATTTCTTGACACTACGATGAAAATTTTAAATTTGTGTTTGCTTTAAAGTTTACACAAATCTAATTTTCTTGGATTAATCAACTTGTCCCTCTTTGATTTGCTCCTTTTTAAAATTTTTTTTACCCAAATTTAGACTTTACATCACAGATGGCTCACATGTGATTTGTATGAAGTGATAGAAAACTGCAAAAGTAGGCAAGAAACTTTTCTTTGTTTTTTTGTCGGAGTAGGCAAACAGTTGTGCTTTGGACAAGTTGTATATTTCATTTTAAAAAATGAAAAAATGAAAAAATAAAATGAAAAAATGGAAATTTCAGTCTTTCGGCATCTCTAAATGTCCTAAGAGAGAGAATCTAAGAGAGAGAATAGAAAGAAAGCTTAGTAAAGATTAATATTTTTTCCAAAAAGGCAAATGAGCATGCTGACTAACTTTTTTTTGTAACATTCTACAATACCAGAAGACCTAGAGGATGTAAGGATGTTGTATAAGAGTTATTGTGAAATATACTGTGCTGTAAGACCATACAAAGCCTCATAAACAAACTGCACGATTTCAAAGCCACTTCTTTTCAGTGAGCTGGTGAAAGGAGGCCAACACAGGAGAGATATGGTCCTCGTTTTGTTCGCCTGTCAGGAGCATGGCTGCTGCATTTTGAAATCAGTTGCAGCTGTGAATTGGCTTTACGGTTGATACCGCACTACAGCAAGGAACAATTGCCCAGTTAAGAGGAAATATGTGTGGATAACTTTTTCAAGGTCAACAAAAGGCAGAATTCATTTCTCTGTAAATGTGTCTCAGCTAGATAAAGCAGGACTGGATACTCTGTTACTCTACAGTTAAAAATTTGGGTCATGGTTAAAGAAAACAATGATTTTCCGGCATGGTGCAAATACATTTGCTGAAATATTTCCAAAGTTTCTGAGTTTACAAAGCTCAGGTTCCCAAATGTTCTCCAATTTTTTGTTATTAAGGTCCAACAAATATTTGGTGTCTGCAAACAGTCAGTTAAAATTAGCACTGTATATAATTGGTATAACACTGGAACTAAATGTTGTGCTTCCTAATGGCAAACACAAAGCTGGCCCTCTGGTCTTCAAGTCTTGAGGCAGATCAAAAGTGATACTGTCATGGAAAAAAACTAATGGTCATAACTGCCCAGTAGAGAGAACCTGAAATCCTGAAATCTGCAAGATTCCACAGTTGTCTGACTTGTTTAGCATAATAAATCAATTGTAATGTCGTTCTAGTACAGAGAAGTGTTGAGACTTAGAAGTCTTGCACCTATATTGGGCATTTTTATGGAGCAGAGAGAATTTGAGTATGAATCTTACCTGTCTGAGACTCTGCCTGCACACGTTCACTGGATTTATCGCTCTACATCGACAGAGGAGAAAAACAAATTCATACATGCAGACCAGAATCGCAATTATTATTAAATCAGCAAAACTGAAAACACATCTCACCTTATTATTATCATTTAAAGGCCTGTTGATAGACACATAGTGTCTGATTTTTCTGTTAATGAAAAAAGCTTATTAGTACACCAGGAAAAATAAAGGGGTATGATCATTATTCAGTCATAAATAATCCTGTATAATTATTCAGGTACTGGAAATGTAATTTACATTTAGCAGGACTGCCACTCACCCTCCCTGCCCAATTACAGGTGTGATCTTCACATTTTGCTGAATGCTGTCTCCATTCTTCTTTTTGGCATAATAAATCCCCTGCCATTCCTGAAACATAAAAATCCAGAAACGAGAGAGAGGAAATGAAACATAGAGACACGTAATGTACAGACCTAGGGACATATTTAGGGCCGATTCATCATAGAAAAAAAAAAAAAAGACGAAACTAAAGTTCTGAAAATGTCTTAGAAGTTGGGTTAGATTGGGCGTAGCATGGCAGAGTTTGTGGTACAGGTCAGGGAGGTAAGGTGCGGTGGGTCAGAGTATTTCAGAGAGCAGAAGGTTGCTTTAATGGGTAGGGGGAACGCTCCTGGTGTCCACTGAGCTTGATTCACATGAGCAGCTTAAAAAGTGGCAGCTTAAAAAGGGCTGTCCTGCTGTTAGCCCGTCTGCGACTGACCTTCTCTCTCTGTGTAGTAAGATTACAGCGCAGCCATCCGCTGCTGGTCTCATTCACATGAAACGGAGCTGCTGGATGGCCAGCGGTGCAGACCCACTGCACACATGGATGCATGTGCACGCATGTATGCACAGACACAAAAGGCAGGGGCAGATATCTACGGTGCTCACAAGAGGGATCTGATTGTGAGGCGATAGTCTCCGGTGACATCTGTGTTACGCATATGTCAAAACTATGCATGCAAGAGAATCAACAATCGCAAGAAGGTGATCATTCATTCCCTGATCAGTTTAAGTTCCTTCATATGCAATCGCCAGATTAAGCGACTGGCCTGAAATGTATAATGGAGACGATAAAATGAAATTCATGAACGCATATTACCTTTCCTTTCCGTATGCAGGAGTTTATTGTTTCAAGGAGATCAGGCTTATTCTTCTCACTCTTAGGCACTTCTATTATTTCCTTCCCTATTAGCTCGCCTTGTTGGTAGCCCATAATTGACTCGTAGGCAGGGTTGACATACTGTGAAGGAGAGGCAACAAGAGTGTTCAGACATGATCTGATATGTGACCTGCTCTCTGTGAAATCCACACTGAGTTCAAACACAGTTAAGATGATGACCTTTAAAAACGTACAGTATGAATTTTTTTGCCAACCAAAACAATACTTTTTCAAAGAGGCGCACACATTGGTTGCGTGTTTCATGGAGCTCAAAGACATAGATTTTACGTGAAACCATAACACGATAACGCAGGCTACAGGGCTTTGATGTTAACAAAAAGAGCCCATTCAGAGTGACGGAGACTGCAACTATCACTACTGAGATCTGGGGTCACAAGACATGAACAGGCATTAAAACCAGGAGAGAAGGAGAGAGGAAGAGAGAGAAGGAGGACACAGAGAGAGAAGGAGGGAGAGAGAGAGAGAGAGAGAGAGAGAGAGAGAGAGAGAGAGAGAGAGTGCAGGAGTGCGCAAGAGAGAGAGCGAGACAGAGAGAGACAGAGAGAGAGACAGAGAGAGGGATCAACAGTTCATCACAATAAATCAACTAGAAGTACAAAAGTCTACTAAAAACCCACTTGAATTACTTGATCTTCAGAAGTGATCTCTATGGCCTCTTGGCTTTGTTCTAGAGCTGTGAAAATAGCATTTCCAGCCCTTGTACAGGTAGAGAGACACAACCAGTCATTGTTAAAATATGCAACATCAGTGTCAAACATCTATTTATATACACACATATATAGTACACATTTACACTTTTTAAAGAAAGATATTTAAAAGATATAAAAATGTATTAAAACTTCCATAGAAAAGTAGAATTGTTCCGAGTGGATACTCTTTCCGATGTCGTGCTCCCTGTGTGTCAGCTTTATATAGCAGCTAATCTTACATGCAACTTCAACACTGTACAACGATAGAGCGTGACTCACCTCAGTTTGAACTGTGCCCGCACCTCTCCATGCTCCAGCTGTAGCAGCTCATTGTAGCAGGCCATCATATTGGCATTCTCCACATATCTCTGAGGGTCAGAGTGTAACACCGAGCAACGCAGGTCATTTGAAGAAGACTAAAATCCCATTTTTGAACCAGTGCCATTACAGAACGTGTTAGTTTTCTAATAGCATGAGCAACTGTGATTCGAGCAGGGGCAACTCAATGTATCTGTCTCCTGAGCAAACAAAAGGGATTTACAATCTGAAGCCCTGCCTTACATTCAGTGTTGACAGTTGGGATATAATATATATTTCGAAAGCATAACAAAAATACACCAGGCAGGGGACGCACATACATTTACACACAATGCCGCTCACCCTATTAAAGCCGGCATTGATCAGGGGCATCACAGAGGCCTCCTCTCTGTCTGGCCTTAAAAACAGAAAAACATGTTAGCACCCAAACATCGACTTGACAAAGGCTTGTTTAGAGAACATCAGAGGGTTGCACCATATGACAAGCTGCGGGCCATCAGACCTCCACTGAGTCATGCATTTCATTTCAGAAAAAGACAGTGAGGAATAGGAGAAGAAGAGGCGGGTGGGGGGGGGGTGTCAGCGAATTGTACATACCTTTTCACAACGGCGACTATCACAGTGTTTTCTGAAGAGTTGACCGCTCTAATTGACCTGAATGTAAACAGAGGGACCCTTTTTAGCCAGTGAGCAGGGTCTGGTGGAAAAGCCCATGGCATCAAATCAATGTATTTTTCAGTTTTTTTCACGCTCCGATTCTCCCAGGCAGGCAGGGCCCAGTGGCGGAGCTCTGTGAGCAGGCCTAGACCTCTGAAAGAATGCTGTGTACAGGGCCACTCATCCGCCTGTGGTTTTCCCCAGCCAGTGGTCATAAAGGCCCCTTTAGTTCCCCATCCTGAGCTTGTGCGTGTACACTGAACATATGGATTGGCCAAAATGAATAGGGTTAACATACAAGCTGGGCAGGGCAAATGAATGTTTGTAAATGTGTTTTTGGTTTGGGCAGAGGCTAAAGATAGAGTGGTATGGGCAGGCACTGCTCATTTCTCATTGACATGACTCCGCTAGGTAGCATGCGATGGAAGCGAGGGAGCCCAAGGTGAGCTGGCCTTAACCCCCGCAGAGACTCCTAATCGCTCGTGTTACCAAATGTAATGTATCACATTTAAAGGGGAGCTATAATTGGTGAAGTCAAGATCATCTGGCCCGGATTATGTCATTGGCCTTAAATAACAGTCACCACCACAATTCAAATTCGACTGCATCATTACATTACTTCCTACACATGATGTAGTTTAATTAGCCTAAAAGTAATTGATTAACGTTTGAAAGCCTTAGCCTATAGTTAGAGATAAATGGTCGGCTACTCAAAGCTATTATAACATGAATGCAAACTGGCAGTTTAATTGTATGAAAAAAATATTTGAACAAAGAAGAAATAGTCTTAAATCACATCCAGCTTAAAATCGTTATATGAACACATTTGGATGGGCGTTGATGAAGGGGTACTTGGGTTCACAGGACTGTGTGGCTACATCGGACACAAAAAGTTGTGAGCCCACTACACTATATCCTCCGAGAAGTACATCTGGAAGCAGAATACATTGATAATGAGAGAACTTGCTTACCGGCATAGTGCTTCAGCGTCAAAGTGTCTGGAATGTCTGTGGTCAATGATGACGAGGTCGTGATGCTTCTCCATGAAGCATTCAAGAGCCGACTCGGGTGTCCGCGCCATGCTGCACCTGAAGTTAGCCTTCTCACATGCCCAGCAGAAGCCATTACTCTGACTGTCCTCTTTGGCAAAAACTAAAAGTACCTGCAAAAAGGAGCAAATACGTCCAAGTGAGCAATAAGTATTTTTAAGTTACCTCTTACAACGCCATTATTTAGACCGAAACACAGAAGGAGTGTAAATTTCTAAAAGGAATGATGTTTAAATAGAGAGTGGATAAAATACACCAAAAGAAAGGCTATATTTAAAAAAAACCAACAAAACAGCAGAAAGATCCTACATGTAAACAGGTGTTTACAAGCAGGTTTGTGAAGTATTTCAGAAGATGTAGTGATTTTGCTAACACGAGCTCCACAAACAAAACGGTCCACAGACTAGTTGTCAAAACTCAGGTCTGACTGCCAAACCCCTGATATACAGGGCCGCAACTGACGATTAATGCCACTGTTGAATCATGTGTCGTTTCTTTTTACAATTCATCAATTAATCAAATGAGAAAAATCCATCATCATTTCCCAGAACCCGAAGTGACAGCTAATTTACAACAAGACAAACAAAGGAACCAGCAAGTTCCCATATTTGAAAATGTGGAACCAACTTATTTTTTTGACATTTTTGCTTGATAAATGACTTTAATAAAAAAATAAAAATAAAAAAACGGCTAATACAAATTGTCGTCAATTAATGTTCTTTTGTCGAGTAATCAATTCATCAAAAAAATTGTTTGAGCACCAACCACATGATTGGTAATACATAAGGGTATATAGTTTGTCCTGTGTGGGCAAAATCTACAAAGCCAGTCCTTTAGTAGTTGTACAGTAGTTCTGTAAGAATTGATCTATATAAGGAATCATTTAATGTTTTTCTGTAAAACATTAGAGAGCTACTATATGTAGCTGTAATGTGATTACTGACACACGCCAACTAAATCCCAAATGAAGTGCCTCCACCCTTGCGCTACAGATCGCCACAGTAAAACATGATTTCGATTCCTCCACGTATCGACAGCTGCAAGTTGTCGAGTGGCCACTGGTCCATTCATGCTCCTTTGCGCCCGTCGTCCTAATCAGCTGGCAGCATGTGTTTGACTTTGACCTCATCCCTCCAGTGGCCAGACCCAGATTGATCAGGCTCGGCTCGTACTTGGGTTGCGTCAGAGATTTTTATTGTGCGCTGTCGTGATCTATGACACAATTAGCTGAGGTGGCCTTGACTGGTTGCGGGCCCCTCCCACCGCCTTGCCAAGGCCTGTGGTAGAAAGTGCTGCTGCTACCGTCAAACCGGCCATTGAGAGCATGCTCCCTCTCTGCCAGCATACTTTCATATAACCCCTCACTTGCGTAAATGCTGGACCAGGGATTTAGGCCCACCTCCAAGAGCGGTGCTGCACTAAGAGTAGATTCATGAGTCACCCTCTCAAACAGACGTCATCTCCAAGTGTTGGCAGGGAGCACGGTGAACGTAAAGAAGAGAAAGTTTGTTCTACAGTTTTAGGTTTGCATCACACCTGTAAAGTTGAGTTAGGACGCAAAGACATGACTTTGTGAGAAAACTAGAGCTATTGTCCTCCACACAATGAGGGAATAGTTGATCGGTTGTTTTGACAGTTGTCTTTTTGATTTGTTCTGATGATTGGTATGGCTTTATTTAAGCACCCAAATGCAGCTTTAGGCCTGTAGCAGAAAGCCCTGTACGCCTCAGAGGGGTGTTGCTAACGCAAACCATATTCCACATATGAACACTCTCCCTATGAGCAGCAATATGTGTCCGGGTCATAAATACATCACCACTGAGTCCCGCAGCTATGTTCGGGTACACAAAAGGGAATTAGATCAGAATTCCACATTGGGATGTTGGTAGAAAAGTCAACATTCCCGCAGAGGTGGAGGAATGGGGTAATATAGGCTGAGATAAGGTCTTTTCAGATGCCTGTGTGCAGACTAGAAAGATACCCCTCAGTCAGTAATAACACAGCCGGCTGCAACGGACAGAAAACAAAAAAAAAATAATAATAAAAAGTACATTAGAGAAAGAAAAAGAAAAAAAGTTTTGTAAGTGCAGATACATTGCTTATGCTCCAAAGAAAGGGATGGAAAAGGCAGAGAAAGTAGCAGAGAGACAAAGACTGTAAGAGGGGATTAAAAAAAAATGGTTTGAAGGGGGCAGTGAGTATTTTGGCAGGCTGTGATTTCTCTGTCTAGAAAACATCACTGTTGAAAACAGAGATGGCCCCGGCCAGATCCTGTGAGCCACGAGAGGAGAGGCGGAGTGGAGAGTAGGGCATGACAGGATCAGCTGTGAGTGACAAAAACAGGAAGGGGATATCTCTCTACCTCGTTTTCCTACTGTGGTCACACTGGAGCGCATCACACAATAAAGCCCAGTCTCTGCCCTTCTATATGGCATTCAATTACAGGATGTCTACTACATTTCTTTTCTTTGACTCTCAAAGACTTATTATTGTTATTGTTAAACTAACTTAGAACTAACTGTTTTTGTGGTTTTATTTTTATAAAAAAAATGTTCTATTTTGCATATAATAGCCAAGTTAGGTCGAGCACCCGGGATGCGAGTAACGTTTATTTTCGTGGTTGACTGTTTTGTCTGTGGAATTCAAAAGAAACGGGGGGAAAAAGTGCCCATTCGACTTTCTCAGATGCCTTCAGATGCCTTGTTTTGTCTGACCAACATCCAAAAACCCAAAGTGTTCCATTAACTGTAATACACAACAAAGAAAAGCAAATACTCATTATTTCGGCACATGGAATCAATAAATATTTTGAATTTCTGCTTGAGAAATGAATGAAACGACTAATTGATTATCAAAAATACTTTCAGAATTACCAAAAAGCTGATTTTTCAAGGACTCCAAGTTTTCACACTACAGCAGTAACGCATGCCACAGGAACATGAACAGTACCAAACTGTATAATGAACCATTGAACGTCAGAGAATGTCCTATTTTCAGTGACGAAACTGGTCCATGGATCCTCTGTGCAGTTCTTCCATAACGTGCATTGTTCATTATGGTATGTTCTCAGTCATAAATGTTTGGCCCTTGTTGCCTTGACAACTCAAGGCTGCATCGCACACAATACGTCCATTAACATTTTTTTTTCCGTTGCATGTTTGCATGGGGACTTTTTTTTTTTTCTTTCTTTTAATCTCTCACGAGGTGTGGTATCTTTTGAGAAATTCAAGATTAGTTCGAGCGGCAAACAAAAGAAAGTGACGTTCTGAAATACTAACCCTATAAAAATGCTACCAAATATTGACACTCACACCAAGTTTGGCTCCAAAGCTCCGCTAAAAGCCCATGAATGATATGGACATAAACATTTTGCCCGGAGCACTTCTGTTCAGTGGAAAGTCATAATGCACTCAAGCACATAAGCATCAATCATTCAAATGTTTGGCATTGTTTTACAATACCTGAAGTGGATCTTTAAATAACTTCATTGGTCCAAATTGCACCTCTGTTAATGTCGTCTGAAATAAAACAAAAAGAATAAAAGGATTAGAAAAAACATTTCATAAATATATTTTCTCACTTATTGCAAATATGTGTTTTAACCCTTGTGTTTTGTTGACATTACTTCTTCACTGTGTCCCTGCTATATGTGTAATAGTAACTATAATAGCAAGTTTTTTTTTCCGTTCTCAACCCAGCATGCACTGAAGTCCTCAAGCCACAATCCAGCTCTTTGCCACAAACTGAGCTGGCACTTTTGATGAAGGTGACAAAATATCAAAATGGGGTTAACATTGTTATATCACCACATAAGGAAATATGTCTCATGGTATATGGGTTATTCATGATGAAATTATTGATTCACAATGAAGCGTGTCTTATGTATCTTACATAGTGTTGCTACTTATGTTTAGGATCAGTCAGACCCCAGAGTGACCTCTTATGAACAAACTGTAATGAACTCCAGTAACAGAAATCTCCACAGACGTCTTTGGGATTTAGGAGGGTCAATGCTACTTGAAAAGTACGGTCACAGACATAGTGCATATAAAAAAAATTCATTGTATTTAACCATGTTTTACAGGAAACAAGAAGTAATGTGTCAGTTTCTGTAGCTACTTAAAAATCATGTTTCAAAGCAATTCTCATAATATTAATAAAAGTCATCAAGAAAAGATAAAAGATAACTTATGAACTATGAAATGTTAAAGAGGGTCCCTAGGACAGCAAACAGAATCAAATATGTAAAACTACAGTACTGGATCCTCTTACAATGTACTGAATCCAGTGGTGGAATACAACTTACATTTTCTCAAGTAAAGTATTTGAACAGGTTATTTAGGAACTCTGAGTATTTCTATTTTCTACAAGTTTACAGTTCTAGAGACAAAATTAATAATCGAGAAAATAATTGAGAAAATAATCCACGGATTCATTTATAATGAAAGAATTGTCAGTTGCCGCCCTAATAGACATCATTCTGAAATAGGGAATTGTATACGAGTACTTTTACCATCTGCACTTTCAGTAAATTTTTAGGCTAATACTTTTACACTTGAGTAAAAGTTTGAATGCACAACTTTTACCTGTAACAGAGTATTTTAAAGCTATGGGGATGCTACTTTTAATTGAGTAAATGATCTGTATACTTTCTTCCACCGCTGACTGAATCAGCAAAAACAAAAGCTTGTGATTTAATCTTCTGATCTCTAATTCAACTACGGTAGAGTTGCGGGGGGGAAAAAAAAAAAAAAAAAAAAAGAACATTTCCACACAGACAGACAGATTTTCAACTCATTACACTTTCGCTACATCAGCTTACTCTATTCTGTCTGCAAATAATTTAGCTTCCCTCCTGCTAAATGCAACCCAGCTCAGGGGTTAGTAACCATAGCAACCAAGCCCCTTGTGGACCGCCATCCCTCTAGAATTCCTCTTCTCCGTAAACAATCTACACATGTGAGGAGGAATACAGAGAGGAATTTTAGAGCGTGCCGGGGCCGCAGTAAATCACTTCTTGCTAAATTGTAAGCCTTTTGAAAGCTCCATGAAACAACAAAGGGGGGGAGAAAAAAAAAAAGAAGCTGATTAGCCCTCGGTTGTAGCCAAATTGACGTCATCATGACACTAGGCTGTTTGTTGTAGTTGTCCACAAATAAGCAGTATGGCATCGGGATGGCTGCAAGCTGATGCTCTGTGATCATCTGATCTTTCACAGACACGAGGACCTGGTCGCATGATATGCTCATGTGCACTGGAGAGACAGTAAGCATGTGTTATTGTGTGTGTGTGTGTGTGTGTGTGTGTGTGTGTGTGTGTGTGTGTGTGTGTGTGTGTGTGTGTGTGTGTGTGTTTCTGTGTGTGCATGTGCGTGCGTGTTTGTCTGCCTGTCTGTGTGTTTGTGTGTGTGTTGCTATGGGACTAACATATGGAAATGCCACAACTTAATGCTCTTTCATGAGGGTTTGACTAAACAAGACCTAGTTTTAATGTTGTCAGATTCGATTTCAATTACTCCGACCACGTGTGCCAGGACAAATAACTCAGCCCTCAGCTTTATGAATTTTGATTAAGGATTCAAACCACCCATTTATTTCCCTGTGGAGGTCAAACAAAACATTCTCTCTTCTATAGACTACTCCTGGGTATATGTCACAGATGGTGGCCGAGAGAAAATATACCCCATGTTATAAAAAAGAAAAGAGAAAAAAAAAGAAAAGAAAAGAAAAGAAAGAAAAAAATCCTGTTTCCACTGTGATGCCATGTGTCAGTGAACTAGCTGAGGTCAGGGTCTTGACGTATGGAGTTTGGCCACAGGGCCTCCAGCTAGCTGAGGCCCTAGCATGAGCAGTACCCAGCGCTGTCTCCATCAACGGGGACTTCCCTCTCTAACTGACACTGATACAACCAATGCAACTGCAGCTGAGGTTGTGTAACTCGCATAGCCAGCCAGCCAGCCAGCCAGCCAGCCAGCCTGCCTGCCTGCCTGCCTGCCTGCCTGCCTGCCTGCCTGCCTGCCACACACACACACACACACCACACAGAAAGAGCTCAACCAAAGTCTGCCGGCCTCTTCAGGCAACATACTCCTCTTGTACAGTACACACACGCACACACGGCGATGAATCACTCAGCCAAGCATTTGCATCTCGCAAACATCATGCTGGCACTCAACCAGAGGCAAACAAAGCAGGGGAAGTGAGTGAGCATGTAGGCCAGGCAGTACGGACATGGTGTGTCTGCCTATGTAATCCACATCCCGCCCTTTTGCTCTATGCTGCCGCGTTGTACCAGTCACACAGGGATATCGCTCTCTCTCTCTCTCTCTCGCTCTCTCTCTCTCGCTCTCTCTCTGCAAAGGGCCACTTGTTAATCAGACGACGAGTTTGTTGAGCGGCGGGGCACGGCGCAGACGCTCAGTGCAAACGCTGGGAACAGGGGTCTGAGTCGAACGCAGTGAAGTCTGTTCACCCGTAGTTTGTCTTGACTCGCAGTTTTCTGGTGAAGCTGGGAGAATCAATCGAATCAATATCAATTATCAGTAATGTTACCGACCTCCTTGTTCCTCTCGATCACTCTGCATTGTGACCCCTTCGACTAGACACTAACTTAGGTAACAATGCAGCTGTTGTCTTAAAGGATAGGCTCCCGTTTTTCTTTTCTTTTTTTAAACACAATATGCATATGTACATAAATACATAAAAAAGAGGAGACTGAAGAAAATGTGAACCTATCCTTTAAGGGCCTTATCGTTTTTGCTTATATGGAGTTCCAAACAAAAATACACTCTCTCCTAAATCCAATACCTACACTAAGTATCTGCTGATGCAGAGCACCGAGCCAGAGCATCAGTGCTCCCTTTCTCCCAAATTTTAAACATGTTTGCTAATCGGTGGGGAACATATTGGAATCATTTTTATGGAATAGAAGCCAGGGATCCTATGGTTCTAAACACTGAGTCAGTGCCGCACAGTGACCAAACACATGTAGCTGATGGCAGGAGCCTTGAATTTTATAATGACATTGGCCAATGTGGATTGGTACATATCATGGCCAAAAGCTGATTCAATTAACAAGGTCAGTATCTGCACTGTGATACCAATCCCGTGTATCCGGTGAATAAATGAATCAATTGGCACACAGTGAACCTGGAGCCTTCGGGCCCTGAGGGTTGGGGGTGGGGGGTGGTGGTGGGTACTTGCCTGCTTTGCCCAGTCGGTAATCTTGCTAGTTTTAAATACTAGGGAGGAATCCTAAATCAAAAGCTTGAGCGTCATTTAATAAAATAAACTGAAAATTCATTCCGTCGCCGTGAGGTGACGGTTTCCAGGCCAACGGCTTCAATCATCTGATATCATGGCTCTCTTCCTTGTTCGGGGCCAATCTGACCACATCTGGGCTGCTAGGTGTCTACAGTCATCTTGAGCAGCACTCAGGACAGTCTGCAGTCTCCTTCTGCTCTCATTCAATACACCTAATGTATTTACATAGCGCAGTTGCCTCTGACCCTGTATCCTGCCCCCTAGACCACCACCGCCACCACCACCGCCGCCACCACCACCTCCTCCTCCTCCTCCTCCTCCTCCTCCTCTAGCCCACCAGCTTTTCTGTCTCACACTCATAAAACGCACACACAGACACACAAATACACACGTTACACCACGCACACTAGGAGAGTGGCTTTCCACTAAAGTGAAAAACAGGAAATTGGATGACATTGTTCGGTGCGCCGACGTCAGCAGTGAGAGATAGAAAGAGTAAACAGCTTCCTCCACCCCAGAGCTGGGACCAGGATGCAGGGAATCTTGGGATGCCTGCCCTGCCCGTGCTCCTTAGGAAAACGTGCCTGGCTGCCCTGTTCACTAACAATCCCTCACTTTGACATAGCTCTCCAGCTTGACGTGCGCTCTCCCTCTCTCTCTTCCTCCCATTCTCTGATTCCATTTTGGTCTCCAGTTCCTTAACATCACTTAATCCCTCCTTTGAAAAAAAAACAACAACCAAAAAAAACCCCCCTCTCCACATGTGGTAAGTAGAATATTATATGTGGGCCCTGATAGGACTACAGCAACATTAGACAAGATCGGCATTTCTTCCTACAGAACAAGTCAATGTGTTCGTCTCACAACTAGTGGTGGAGTGTTGCCCGTGTGTTTGTGTGTTTTGCGTGTCCCCGTCTAAAAGTGTGAATCAAATGGAGATGAATCAATGTTCTTCATTAGGTCTGATTAAGGGCAGCGATACCAGCCACAGGTGTGGGACGCACACTATGTACCAGACAGACACACAGACAGACAGACAACCTCTCAAACACTTGGCTAAGTGTTGGGCTAAATGGCAGTGAGTGACACATCAGCCTCACCGCACACTGAGCCACTCAGGTAGCAGTGCTAGCCGGCCATGCTGTGTGTGTGTTACCTCAAACAGAATAATCCACTTTCATGTGCAGCCACTTAGATTTGCGGCCCATAGACCTGTGCCGATGCCGTCGATGAGAATGGGGTTTCAAACCTGTATCCCCCTTCAGACTGACAAAAATCGATGAGCATCCTGGCATACACTTCACCATATATATATATATATATATATATATATATATATATATATATATATATATATGGACCATATAGCAAATCAGTTGCAATTCTGCACACAGCATGGTGATGTAGAAAATAAACAGATGGATATGAAAACTGCGGTGTTGCTGAGATGGAGATGCCTCTATCAGCGATTAAAAATAAAAACTAAATAATCTGAGCCGTTGGTCTGATCTGTTGAACTAATCAGATGCACCATTATTTCATAATCTTCAAACCCGCTTTAGGCCCAGTTGAATAAAATGATGAAAAAAAATGACAGTATGATGAATATGTGCTAGAGGTCAGAGCTGAAGGTGGTGGGGTTTGTTTTTTTTTTTAGGGGGGGGGGTTGTAATCCCTAAGCAGCATATTACTACTTACCTTTAAAATAATAATAAAAAACATTCGTATTTAGGGCCAGCAATTAGATGTATTTAACCCTAAATATAAAAAAATTACTTCAGAACTCTAAGTGCAGTAGAAATTACACACACACCATCTGTGATCAAGCCCAGAAATGTAATCCCATGTTCCTTGCACTTCTTTCCCTCCATTCCTTTTTTTAAGCATACTGCCCTCCATCACTCTCAGAACCACTTATTCATCTACATACAGGGGCTCTCACACAAAAACACACTGTCCTTGTTACCTGAGGTTTTTTGTGTTCATGTTTTGTCTCTTTCACATCATATTATTTCGTTACCTGACGCGCAGTACACATCCGTGTCTTTTTCAGAAGCACTTTGGGATAAAACTTGAGTTTTGAAAGCAGTTTGGAAATCAATCCAGCCTGACCTGACACCATTTCACAACAGTGGAAAACGCACAGACGATTACAATGCGTTAAAAAGGCTGAACTAAAGGCTTTAAAACTGCACACAAAAGGCAATAAAAACACTCATAAGTAAAAGAAAGAAAAAAAAACACAACCCCCCCCCCACCCAAATAAAAATTAGACATTTGTCTAACCTATTAATATAATTGCAGTTCATCCATTTAGAAAAATAACTGCAGCCATGTGTATTCTGGCTCTGTCCACATGTCTTATCCGTGGTGACCAAGCCCACAGTCAGCCAGGCAGAAGACTTCAGTTGAGTCACTGGCATGGCTGAGGGAAACTAGGCCACTGTGGATCGGTTTGTCCCAGAACATCCTTGTCTTCTCCGTATTTCTACCTCTGCTTCTTTTTCTCTCTCTGGTGGAATGCACCACAGAGGAAAGACCAATCCCCTGTAACAAAAACTGCTATGTCCTTTTAAGAAACTCTAGAACAAATATTCATTTAACATCCTATTAACATCATCTTGTGTGTGAGATGCAGTGTCATGAGATGAACAATGTGCCTCCTTTCACTTTCTATGAAAACTGTTCCAAAACCTTAACGTTTTAAGAGACAATGACTCCTTTTACAGTGACGATTACCTTTGAAAAACTGACAATTAAATCTATTATCCCAAACGTTGACCGATTCATTAACTAATTGTTTCAGCCTGAATTTAAGCTGCATTTAATTTCTTCTTCTTTTTATTCTTTCATAGGCCTTCCCTCAAATGTCGACCTTTCTGTGGTTTTGTTGTTTAATTTTATTTTCTCCAAACATTGTAAAATCAGCACTTTATAAGAAATCTATAACCTATAACTACAGGAAGCTTTTAAAACTGAATTTACAAAAAGCTTCGCGAGAAAAAACGATTGTATAAATTCCTGCTGATAAGGACTTCAGGCAAATAAACTAAAAAAAAAAAAAACTTTCACAGGGAAAAAGTTTAAACAAATCCTGGGAAAGATCACACAAGACAGGACCACTGGGGGCGGAGATGTCCCTATTGGGCAATCAACTTGATATTAGTGATAGGAAACAAAGATAGAAAAAATGCACTGGTAAGAATTATATCATCTAAGCCTGCAACTAACAATTATTTTCATTATCAATTAATCTTTTGATCATATTTCAGATAACACTAAGTAGTGCCCATAAAAAAGTTCCCAGAGCTCAAGTTGACATTATCAAATGCCTTGTTTGGACAGAGCAACAGTCCAAAAACCAAAGCTATTATATTATATTTATGATGATATAAAACAGAGAAAAGCAGCAGATCCTCCCACAAGAGAATCTGGAACCAGAGAATGTCTGGAGCTTATTCTTGATAAATGACTGAACAAAGCCCTGCCAAAAATCTGAGGTGGCAGATGAAAAACAGAGGTACATGAACTCACTAAGGCCCCGTTTATGTTAGCCTCCGAGTAAAGGAGCCCACTGGTCAGACTAGCGAGAGAAAATGACATGTTTCATTATTAATTTCTTACCTCTTGGCTATTTAAGTTTACGGGGATATCACCAACAAGCCAAAAAATCGAGAGACAGACTAACGTGTGGATTACTGCCACACTGACTTCATCATATCACCACAAGCCTGACGCCCATCATCATGCCATGTAAACCAAAAGGCAGTCATCCGACAACATGTCCTCACATCACAACTTACATGGTCTGCAATGTGAAAAACTGAAAATATCTTTCCTAATATACACAATTTTTTTTTTCTTTTTCCACGTCTTTAGTCTTTATTGTTATTCCCCATTTTCGCCCCATTGCCTTTATCTTATTAAAATCGGGGGAAACTGAAATAATGCACAGAGGAAAGCCACAGTGGATTGTGCTCTTGGTGTGAAGTGTTACCTCAAGAAGTTGTCTGACTTAATCTTCAGTAAGTTAAGTAAGGGTAAGGGAAGTTAATCATTTAAGCAATATTAGCTTACCAGGCTATATGCTGGCTATAGATGCTTCAGTAATTTAATGTACAAGGCTCTGTAGAGAAAATTCATTATGAAATGAATATAACTTTGCCATGTAAAGTAGATCTAAAATATAAAAAAATAAAAAATAATAAAACTGCAGCTCGACCCAAGAACACACCCCAAAAATGTCAAAAATGATGGCCTTTAAAAATGTCAAATCCTGCAAAAAAAAAAAAAGTACTATTATTTACTCGCGTAGTATCGTAAACTAACTCCTCTACTGTACATGCTGTCCCAATTACAGCAGTTTCTAATCAGCCATGCATAAAAGTGCACACACATGCACGCATACACATTTATTGTCTTTCGAGCAGCGCTTCCAGAGAACGCCCTGACCTTTATTCTGTCTGCAGTGACATCTCTCCTACCTCACCAGATAGTGCGGAAACTCAAGCATGCGGGAATGCACATACACACACAGGGGGAAGACACTGAGGAGCTCACAGGAGACTGAACTTGTCCTGGAATTCAGTCCCAAACGCCCTTGAATGACGTCCGTGGTTTAAAAATACAGACTTTGCAGAAAATGGATAGGTTACTTCATCCTTGGTGACCTGTCCCGGTTTTTCTCGCTGGTGTTTCCACTCCTCGTGAGCATCGCCTCAGATAAGTCGCAAAAAGACCTTCAGATGCGAACTGCTGGTCCAGTGCAATCTCCTTCTTTTTTCAGTTTCAGAACAAGAAATAAGTTATTTAATGCCTACAGGCTTGTGCATACACACTGCACACAATAACTGACGGACACTAAAAAGAGCTGAGTACATGTCACTGCAGCACACATTTTATTCTGCCCCTAGAGAAAAAAAAAAAACAACATCTTTATAGTGTGTTTGTATTTCTGACTAAAATTAAATGTGTATTTGGATTATATGTACACGTGTGTGACATTGCAGTACATGCGGTACATTCCCTCAGCTCGTGACGCTGCCTAGGCCTGCCTTGCATACCCTGTGCCCATAGTGGCGCGAGTGTGCATGTGATCTGTGCGTCACTGTGCCAATGAGAGTAACTGTGGCCTGGCAGTGGTGAAGTTCCTGCCGACGGGCCGAGTGATGAGGGTTGGAGACTGTGCTCAGGGCCCTTTGCACGCCGGCCTACAGGGACGTGAGATGACGAGCGAGGAGCGGGAGAGAGATGCACTCATTAAACATGGAGAGAAATACGCGAGGCTGTTCGCTGCATTTAGGCTAAACTGGTGAACTGGGTTGACAAAACTGAGGCTGGGATTTCTGAGAATTCAAATAAAAAAAAGACAGATGAGGTTTTAATGAGATCACATCTCCATATGCCCCCCGACTTTTGTGCATCCCCTGTGGCTGTACTAAGATTGTCTAAAGTCGCGTCTTACTTTTCCCGATGCCATTTTCCTCTTTTCAGACTGGTTATATGCACACTAACTTCGGCATGCATCCAAACCGTGATCTCAATATGACCCTGAACCCTTTCATTATCTAGTTTTGAGGATCGAATAGCAATTTGAGCAAAATCCAACTTTCGATTCTAAGTCAGTGATTTCTTGAGCCTGGTGATGAAAGGCAGCATCTACAAAATATAAAGCAGCAAGTGTGGGAGGTCAAAGGTTCAATCCAGCAACTTTTTTATTACTGCACAAAACTTGAGCTGTATTAAGCTCCAAGAACTCTGCATCCTACATTTCCCATAACGCAATGTGATCTTTCAGTAGTCCTTCCTCCCCTACTAAATGCTTCTTCCAAACCTCATACCCTCTGTTTAGTAACGCAGGCGTTCTGTTTCGATTTATAGTCTCAAGCCCAGAAAAAACATTATAAACCTTCCTTCAGAACTGAAGTAACACGCATACAATTGCCTTTACTGGCTTAGTAGTACACCTCATGTTGAATAAAATGACTCCATATTTAAAAAAAAAATAAAATATTAATTGATTGCCCCTGTAAAGGAAAGGTGTAGATGACATCCTCTGTATCTACCACCAGTGTGTGTAAATCAATTATAGGCAGAGGACGGATCCACAAGAGGCCGAGCACTTTCTCCAATGTTCACCTTCAAGGTATTTCTGTCCTTATCCAGATTACCCTGAAATCCCCATAAGACCTGGACAATCCTAAGCTATCCAGGGCTGTGAAGCAGCCCCTTACTAAAATCTCCTCCTCTTCCTCTGCCCACAGCAGCCTTCTTCAACACCACTGTTACTCTACCGTATCCTGCATAATGGAACTGTTTGAATTTCCCTTTTATTCACACCTACTCCTCTTCTATTTCTATTTTACCATCTATAAACACACCAGAGTGCTTATAATTATATCTTTATATTTTCCATTCACTGTGTCCCCCCGCATTTGTCAGCTGTACTGTTAATGCCATAACTTTTTTCCTACAACGTCTCTGCTTGCCATCAGAGTGTCATTTTCACTGTGAACCATGGGCAGCTGTTGATCAGGCGCATGTAGCTCGCATTCTCCCAGCTCATTCCAGGTAAGGTCAAAGGCCAATAAAGCAAAAGGACACGCTAAAGGAGCTTGGGAAGTCTAACATGGACTCTGTCTGGTCCAGTGACACCACAGTGTACTGTAATCTTACCGGGAACCTTTCCATTACTGGAGCCCCACCTTCTCAGTCCAGCCAAAGACACGACAACAAGACAAGCAGAGTACAAACAACAAGCTACACAAGAAGACTGTCTGGCCCTGAATAAGAGATCATTAGTCTACAGTAACTTTGTTGCCAGAACCATACACAAGTGAACAATCTTAATTACCTCGCCAGCCCTGTGGCCAAAAGAGAGGATTAGAATGAACAATACGCCCACTGCCGCCACAACACCCCTGCACTATCTGCAACTCTGCATGGCTCCATCGCCACCCAACAGCTTAGATGTTTTTTTGAAAAATATCAGAAGCGGTTCTCTGGGGCTTTTTTCGGACAGCTGTGAGAGCGTTAGATAATCACCGCACCCCCCCCCCCTTCCTCCACCTCCCCCTCCTCCTCCTCCCCCTCCTCCTCCTCCTCCTCCTCCTCCTCCTCCCCCTCCTCCTCCTCCTCCTCCTCCTCCTCCTCCTCTTCACCTGCTAAAACAGGAGCACTGATGTCACCATTGCGTGAGGGGATCAGTGAGTGACACGCGCTGGAGCACCGGGCTGTGGCTCAGCACACACAAACTTTACTCTATTTAAACACGCAAAGACACTGCCACACACACACACACAAACCCTGAATGAGGAATGGGGATTTGAGGACTGCATTGCAATACACGCATTCCTAGAAGTTTGAAGACACACATGGCCAAAAAGGTTTTGTGCAGAATATCTTGCTAAAAAAAAAATATGGAATCTCATGTTAAAACAACATCAGGCTTTAAGTTCCTATGGAAGCAAAGAAAGGTTGGAATAATTATAATTTCATGAGCAACTGAAAACTCACTCGTGAAATGTAATCCACACCGAACAGTTGTTGAAGTTTAAGTAACACAGAATTTATTGTACCGACTTATTTTATTATGGTTAGAATTTTCCTCTTTAAAATATTGAATAGAAAAAAAAAGGGCGGGGGGGTCAAGTTGGTTTGTCATAATTTGGCTATTTTTAAGATTCAAATCTTTACAATCACATAAACTAAATACTGATGTAAACTGAGCATTAGAAAACAGAGTACAAAAACTGTAATTCCATCTTTGCCTTGTTTGATGTTTATGGATATACTTACATCTAAACAGCTTCTTGGTTTTATACCATTTCATTTACTTATTTTGCAATGCCTGCTTGTATTAGTCAAATAGGTTGTGTGTTTTCAAGGTATTAATTTTCCTTGGGTGTCAGATGTTTGACATTTAAGTAGAGTGAGGTGAGGCAGCACTGATAAACAAACACTCGATACGGATACCAAAAAACCTAAACAACAACAACAACAACAACAACAACAAAAAGACCATAACCCAACCTCTGACAAACAGCTCAAATTTAAGCATCTGATAATCTAGCCAAGATAGATTATATGGAAGTGCTTTTTGTGCAGAAATGCCTCTGATAAAGGTAGGAAAAGGGAAGCTGATGTTTTGACCTATGCCAACTGTGTACAGACGTTAGCGAGAACGTCGTGAAGGGAAAAAAAAACAAAAAAATCACCAAAAAAATATGTAAATCTATTGTCTGCGTTATGTATGATACAGATTAAAATTTCATATAGCTACAAACAGCTATTTTGTCACACTGCACACGTTAAAAACAGAGAACTTCTGAGGAAAGTTATCAGTCCAATGAAACAGGTATAATAAATGACAAAAGGTGCTTTTCATGGATATGCAGGAATGTTTCAGCTATTGATTCAATACTATTAGAAAGTGAGTATATCTTTCATTGTTTCTCATGTGCATGGAAATTATCTTTAATGTACTGTCATAGTTTCCAATGAAAACTTTCCTGGTCTCCTATGGCTTCCACTGGATTGGAAGTCTGCTGCTCTACATATCTCACCACATTCAGTGTCTGAATGCTCCAATGTGCTTGGTAGCAGAAGGATAAATGGGGCTGACACAAATATAACTAATGTGAATCATTTTGACCAATTGTTTTGAAACTTTGGAATGCATGCTTTCAAGCATTTTTCGAATTAATAGACCGAAACTTTGAGTCAGCTTTATCAAGTCCAAGCCAAAAAATATGCTTTTTCTGACATATTGTGAAGACTAGATCAACTTGAGAGAAGATGAAAAATGTGTACTTAATTTTCATTGGCTAAAACTTACTCATCTTGACCTCTAGATCTCAGCAGAGAAAAGATATATTAAAGCCCCAAAAGTAACAGGCCAATACATACATATATACATTTGGACTTGAATTACCAAGCAATGCAGACACAGCCAAACAGCTTGAAATATCACAGTTCTATTACATTTAATTATCCTTATGATATTTTTTCTTTTGCACAACATGAAGCCTAATCTTTGCAGGACCAAAAGCCACATTAGCCAAAATTCAAAAAAGTGACCAAGGGAGGGGACAGACTAGTCTATATTTATCATTGTTTAGTCAAAGGTCAAAATGCAAGTTGAGCTTTGGACTGAATTGTTGTACTGGCCCCAAAATGTGGCCTTGCAACCACACACCTCACACCACAAAAACAACGTGCACCATCTGTGCCCTGCCCCGTAAAATTTGTAAGGGATATATCAGCTGAGGGTACATTATATCTTCAGAGCAGAAGGCAGGACACACTCCAGAGAGTTTTGCGTCAAAGCTGACGTCTAAACAAGTAAGCATTGCTGGCTTAATGCGGCATTCAGCAGGTGAATGGGTGTCTTGCATGTTTACTAGCAGTCCTGTTCACTAAAATCCAGTCAGGCTCTTGTCTGCTCCGTGCTTCTTTGGTGAAGAAAGGCATTAAAATGAAGCCAAAGTCTTGGGAGCAATTAGATTCTAAGATAGTTCTTGACCAACTGCCAAATTTTTCAGTGAAATATCTGTTAGATTCATATTTTGAGACTAAATCTTGCAATTTTTGGTGCTTTTTAATCTTGCCCCAAGAGAAATCTTTTAACATACGGTATTGAACAACGTGACGGAGCGTGAAAATGGCCAAAGTACTCCAGTAACCAGATGCTAATAACATGGCTGTTGGCATTGTTAACAGTGTATTGTGCACAGTTACAGCAGTCAACAATCGACACATAAGGCCGTCTTCCAGGGGAGATTAAAAACACGCCTATGGACAGACTCTCAGATGAACTCTTCCTTTGGAGGAACAATGATGGTTTGTTTTGTATGAGGTGTACTTTTCAAAAAAAAACACTCTTAAAGTGTGGGATTGAGACCTTGAGAGATCTTAGTGTAGAGAACAAATATGGAAAAAAAGGGGAAAAAAAGCCTAAAAGAGTAAATGGCTGTGATGGTACCAACGGACAGACAGACTCTGGGTTGTTTTGCAGACTGCCAAAGGCTGAAGAGAAGAGTCAAAGCATAATTGGAACCATTGCATGAAAACTTGAATATATAGAATGATTTTGAGCAAAACCATACATTACATTCTTTTTGGACTACTGCGACTCCATCTTTAAAGAATACTTTGAAATTCTGGGAAGCACTTATTTGGTTTCTTGCCGAGAGTTAGATGACAAGATCAATAAAACTCTCACGTCCATGTGGTAAATGTGAAGCTATAGCCAGCAGCCAGTTAGCTTAGCTAAGTATATAGACTGGAAACAGTGGGGAACAGCCAACAGAATAAAGTATACTAAAAGGGATACTATGATGTATGGCTAAGTTTTGTATTCGTTATGCAAAATTAACAGATATCAAAACTATTCCATACCCTCTGCAATCTCAGTTAATTTCTCTGAGTGTGAGGTTACATTAGCATGCAAATTTAAAGATTTAATGATTTTTTTTTTTTTTTTTTTGTATTTTATTAATAATCTAACTTTTTCTTAAAAATGTATAGTGTTTTATGCTTTGCCCTTTTTGCTCTTTGGGGACAAATAAAGTTACTGATAGATCAATCTTCTACTTCGGTTGTGACGGTTCCCTGACAAGGCAGTTTCCAGTCCAGTCAGCCCCAAAAGTCTAGATGCACGGAGCAGGAGGGTACGTTCGAAACACACATCAGCAGCACGACACCACAAACCCCTGCAGATGCTCGTGGCTTAGAGAGATTGGGAGAGACGGTCAAGGAAGGAGCTTAAAAGGCCAACAGTGGACCTGGTCCCACTCGCATCTACATTCCTGTGAGCTTCTGAGATAGAACAGAGAGCGCTGCTACAAAGTAAACACTTATAGCGCCTTGTTTTGGAAGACTACCATTTCCATAATCTCGTGAAACTATCACATGCTGACCTTATGATATTAAATTCTTAACCTGGAGGGGGAGCAGAACAGGCTCTCAGTGTGGCCTTATTTGTTAAGACTATTTCAAAAACAATGGGAGGTTCTGTTTCATAAGTGCATGTACCCAACTGACACCTCAAGTGAGCGAGCTCGTGGAGATGAAGAGACCCACTGTATCTACACTCAAGATGACAAAGGGATTTATTATATTATCCTAATTTGATTTCTACACCGGATTAACGTTCATGCTGTCAGCAGTGGAAGACTTTGGTGTAATTACATCAAGAACTGAAGCTGCTTAATACTTAGGAATAAACTGGTTCTGGGAAATAAAATGTATAAATATCATGTTAACACATTTAACCACTAACTCTTGGATGTTTCCTGGTATATACAGTACAAATATTTTGTAAACTCTAGAGCTAATACGTCAATCGGAGGACTGTGGGTGCTCCACAGGCCCCATCTCGCTTCCTCTCAACGGTCTCTGCTCATATGCCAGCAGCGATAAATGACATGGCTGAAAAAGAAAAAAGAAAAAAAAAACACCCCCCCTCGGCAGACACTCCAGACAGGAAGGGAAACACAGGGTCACACAGCAGCTGACGGTTTTTTTTTTTGTTTTTTTTTTTTTAATAAAACATAACGAACAGCTAAAGTCATACTTAAAGGCCATATTCAAGTAGTTTGGGAATCTTCCTTTTCTGTCATTGGATTTAAAGTAGGACCCTAAAAAGAGAGAAATGTATCAATCTCTAAGGAATAGTTTTACAATTTAGGAAATATGCCCATTCGCTCATGATACTTCTCTCCGTTAGATATGAACAGCTCTCGGCCAGTTAGCTTGGAGTAGCATAAAGACTGGGAACAGAGGGAAAGTTCTACCCTGGCTCTGACCAGAGGTAACCAACCCCACCTCCCAGCTTCTCTAAAGCTAAGTCATTAATAGGTTATATTTCATTTGTTTAATCTGTACAAAAACTGAAGCACACCAGAAGAGGACTACTTCTTGAAGGGGAACCGGTGACATCTTGTCCTGGGTAAGAAGTAATCCGTTTCTGTACGAATTAAACAAACAAGATATGAATAGTTAATCAGTGAGGTTTAGAGGTGCTGGTAGAAGAACTGTGCTACTTTTGGACAGAAGCAGGCTGGCTGTTTCCCCCAGTTTTCTTTTTTCTAGGCTATGCTAACTAGCCACTGGTTCCGGTTATAGTATATTCTGTACAGACATGAGGTGCAGATCTTCCCATCTAACTTTCTGAGAAAAAAAATAGGAAGCATATAAGTAAAAATGTCAAACAATTCCTTTAGCACACGTCTGCTTTTTGGGTGGATGTTTTTGTCCACAACTGTCTTACAGCGATGAAATTTCTGGCCCCGGTGAGGATCAACCTACTAAGTGAGGCAATGCGCCACGGGTTAGTGCCATGCTTTGAGCTATAAAAGACCTTTGTAGATACAGACAGACATCCTTGATAGACGTAGATAAACATAGTCAATCACTTGATCCAATCAGCAGCTGTAAAGACAAAGAAAACAGCGGGACCATTGAAGTCGACTGAATGTTGACATTTCTATGGGTGCACAGAGGGAAACTGCTCCTATTGTCCATTAAATCATATATGTGACTGTGACAATAAAAACAGCTGTCATTTGAATAGAGATAAATGTATTAACTGGGGACATTCAGAGAGTAATACATCTAAGAACAAATATAGAGCAAAAGAAACAGAAGGGAAAGAAAAAAGAAAATTTGATAGCCAAATGAAAGAAAGTGAAAGAGAGAAAGAAAAAGAGCCAATATCAGTCCTCCTCCTCTCAGCTAGCAAAAAAAGCACAGTGGATTAATTCATCACCATGCTAAGCCTTTGCCCTCCTCTGGAATAAATTACCCAATGACTCTCAACTTAGACTAAACACACACACACACACACACACACACACACACACACACACACACACACACACACACACTACTGACCAGAGAGCACACACAAAAAAACGGTGGGAGAGAAAACTGACAAATGGAGAGAGGCCGCCCAGGTCAGTGGTATATCATATCTTACTACAGTCTCTTTTGAAGTAAGTAAGATGTATCACATGAGGTGTGCAGTTCAGAGACTTCTTAAGCTCTGTGCTGCGAGTTAGCAACAGTTAAGTGTTTCCCAACTGAGGCTTTAGTTTAGAGAAAAGAAGAAAAAAAGGGCAACCTTGTGTGCCTTGTCACTTCTGGGGATGGGGAGGGTTTAATGGGGGGGGGGGGTCTGAGGTATGGCTGAGTGATGGCACCACTTATGTTAATGCATGTAGAGGCTAGAATCGGGCAGCTACCAAGATGGTATTACTCTCCAGATACTTATGAACTTAACACCTTTTGCTGCCCTTTTCCAATCTATAGTAAGAGGTTATGGTAAGACTGGCTCTACTTTTGCTTTTCGGGTGGGGGGGGGGGGGGTTTCTTGAGTGGGGGCAATCAGACTGGAAAAGTCAAGGCCAGATAAATGGTGTTGTGTTTGGCTGAGGCCTTTCTCTGTCTCTTTGGCCCTTTGTGTGTGTGTGTGTGTGTGTGTGTGTGTGTGTGTGTGTGTGTGTGTGTGTGAGTGCGCTCTCTCACACAGACACACACACACAAAATGCCCACTATCACAGGACCTTGTACTTGAGTCTTATCATCACCAGAACAGCCCAGATGGTAACGTACCCTTGACAAAGACTCACATCACACTCCCAAACATCTATTGAATCTTTCTCACACTGTAGATGCCTGCACATGTTCTCTCACCGTCATACTCTCTGTCCAATTGTTAGAAAAATGTAAGCAAAGATATAGCACAGTTTTAATTCAGTTTTGCAATACGATAACGTGTGTACTTTGCTGTACCTACTGCCTGCTGTGTGTTAGATGCGGGCAATTATTATTATCCTTTAGGGGATGAATGTGTGTGCTCCCCTCAGAATCACAATGACTCAAGCCAGGGCACAAACACGCACACAAAGACTAAAAACAAGGCACAGGATAATAAGACACACAAAACTATTTGAGATGATGCGAATCTACACTCTACTCGGGCTGCGGCTAATGATTGCTTTCATTATTGATCAGTCTGCTAACAACTTCCTCGGCGTCTGGTCTAAAGATAGCGAGAAAAAAAAAATCTAAAATTTTAACAATCACAATGTTCTAAAGCCCAATATGACCGGCTTTCAAAAACCCAAAGATTTTCAATTTCTAATCACATAAGACATAGAAAAGCAGCCAATGCTCACAGTTAAGTTGCTGGAAACAAAGAATGTTTGGCATTATTACTTGAAACATGACTTTAAAACCAATAGGTTATCAAAATTACTAAACAATTTTCTGTCTATCAACTAATCACTTTAAATCATCCAATCGTTTCAGGTCTACTTTCTAGTGACACCTACAGGGATCTGGTGAAGCTTTACTGATTCAAATAAAACACTGACATCTCTCAAATGTCCCTATTCTCAAATATGTTCCAAATGAAGAAAAAAAGAAATTGGAGCCTTTTGCATTGACAATGTGTTGCAGAAGACTTAATCAAATCTAGGTGGTGCAAACGCACAATCCCAGGACAATCAATGGCGTGTATCACTGAGCCTCGAATGCATCACGGCAAGCCGATGCACAGTTTTGGTTTTGAAGAGGGCAATTATGACTTACTTTTTCTTTACGTTATGGTAAAAGTAAACCCAGCTACACAGCAGGGACGACACTTGAGGACATTAAGAACTGAGATTAACCATTTCCAGCTGAAGAAGATTTGTATACTATTAGTCTAACTCAATCAGGAGACTAATTCAATCAAAGGCACAGTGGGCGTCTTGACATGGGGGCATCTGTCACACTGACTTCTCACTGCATCCTGCGGTGACATTTGGCCACAAAATTCATCTTGACAGAGGCCCTCAAGTAGCCTGCGGTCTGTCAGACAAACACACACATACCCGTGAAAACATACACAAACACACTCGTGCACGACTAAAGTCACCACAACCTTTTTTAGGTCACAAACACACACACAACACACACAAAAAAAACAACAACAAACACACTCACTCACGCACCTACTAAAGTCACAGCAACACCTTTTTTTTTTTTTTTTTTTAACGTACATTTTCTGTTTGCAGATGCCTGAAGATGTACACACACACACACACACACACACACACACACACACACACACACACATTCGCAAACATTACAGTACAAACTCCATTTTTTATTATCAATGTGCCACTCCTTGAGACTTCTGCATCGTTATTCTTCATTTGGAGATAGACTAACTGTTCTCAGCTCAATATTGCTCAATTACTATGTTTTCTACAAACAGGATGAAGCCACAAATGAAAACCAGGATCTTCACTTCATAATTTGCAGCAAAAAAATTACTTCCAAACACATATCTGCCTGTAAAGCTGAATAATAGTGATGGGTTGTCCTTATGTGCATGTGTAACCTCTTACACCTCTTACATAAATGCCAAATAATGACAAGAATCCTCATCATTTTGATTAGAATGACTAATACAGACCCTGTGTAAAAGCAGGCGCATCGCATTTTGTGATCCTGTTAGTGTAATCATTTGTGGTCCAATAAACAAATAGGACCTTTATTTTTTTGTAATCATGTAACACACAGACGGAAAGCTTCTTGCTCTAATGTCACTCTGTCCTTTTCAATACCTACTCCTACTTTCCATTCACAAACCCCTGTCCACTTCATAAACACTTGCAGTTGAATGTTTCTGTAAAGTGCTTGGCTAATTTTAATGCATTCAACACAAAGATGAGGCCTTGATGAGATCCCGCAAGACAGCACAACCTATTGAAACGCTTGACTGGTAGAAAGGTGAAGCAGAGGCCAAAGCTGTGTCAACTGCAAAAAGAATCACATTTGACAACAGATGTCTATGGCTTCATGCTGAGATTTTGGTTCTTAAAAAAGTCCATCGCTCCAGCAGTGAGGTTATACATATAAAGCACTGAAAACTGTTGGGAATGTATGATTTATGCTGACTCTTACATAAAACCTATAGAGAGAACAACACCTCAGGTCAGTGTGAAGGCCTGTGACCCCGTGACCTTCCACTTAGTGTGTATCATGGCCTAGTTTCTCTAAATTAAAAGAAAGAAAAGGGGCAAAGCTGTCAGCGAGCGGAGTTTGAAGGGAGTTAAAAAGGAACTAATGCAATTTCTATTCAAAATAAAAAATAGATATTGGGGCTGCAATATAGTGGCTTACCCTGTTGCCTTGAGGACTGACCTTTATAGTGGCTTTACCCCCCCCCTTCTTGAGTCTCCTGGGATATCTACTGTATATTTTCTAAACATATTAAATATGGTATTACATTTCTGGTATTATAGTTATTGTTGTATATTATCCCAAACGTCATTATTATAGGGACTGCATAACTCTTAATGTTCTTTAAATTGCATGTAACACCCACACACACACACACACACACACACACACCTCAACACACACCCCCCTCACACACACTTTGTCCCCATGTCTGTAAATGTAATCAATATAGGTTCCCTCACCTTGCAGCTCGGGGGTTTTAGGGGTAGTCCCGAGGCAGGATTTCCTTGATGCTGAGTGGTATTAGTCTGCTGGGGTGAGTGGGAATCCTCGGACTCTTTTCCACTGTGGTAGACCACCCTATCAGAGATATGAATACTTGAAGCACAGCCCATGCTTCAGCCCACTTCAGCCTCTTCTCTTTTTTGCGCAAGTGCTTTTACTTTGAGGCTACACGAGTGTCATTCGCCCTCTCCCTCTCTTTTTTGTATTTTCAAGGTCCACTCTTCCTCCTAAAGTTTAAATCTTTTTTGTAAAACAGATATAAATACATCACATATGTATCATCTAGGCCACAGCAAAGCCGGTCCTCCAATTGCTCTAACGCAAGGCATGAATAATATATCTTCCTATCCCCCACCGCCACCCCCCACCCCCGATCAGGAAGCTGATTTCCTCCCTCTGTTTTTCCACATGAAGTTAATTGGAGATCTTTAATCAAAGCAGCTGTCTTATCCTCGAAGAATAAAAAAAGAACTTGGGATTCCGTTATTCTTCAGCCGGGGCTGCTCAGATCCCCATTGACGATTTTTATCCCTCACTCCGGCTCCTCTTCTCGTCTTCTTCGTACCACATCACCATTTTCTCATTTTCCCCTCAACTTCAGTGTTATCAAGTAGGGCCTAAAAAAAAAAACACACACACACACACACAAACACACACGCTCGCACGCACGCACGCACGCACGCACGCTCACACACATACACACACACACATTCACTCACACACACACACACATTCACACACACACACCGTGCAGTCCAGTCCCCCCCCTCCTCCTCGCGCCGCCAGCTTCATGCAATAGTTTTATCCATTTTTGTGTCCAAGGTTTCATTTGCAGTCGTCCGCCCCCACACCAGAGTCCATTTAAAAAATTAGCCTTTTTTCTTCTTCTTCTTCTTCTTTCTTCTTCTTCTTCTCCGTGTCTTTAACAATCCGGTTGCCCACTTCAGCTCCAGACACGGGCCATAAAACCGGGTCTCACGACACTTTGCTCCGGTCCCGAGCGGTTCATCATCAACAGGGTGAAATATTCACACCGAGGAGCGTTATCCCGGCCGGTCGCCCCGATGTCAAACGCCCGCCGTAAAACATAATGCCGTGCGGTCCGAAGGAACGCTCCATTTATCGACCCGAATTCACCAATTTAGGAAGCGAGGGGTGGCGTTGGTGGCGGTGCTGGTGAGGGGGAACCTCAGTGGATGGCTTTCGGTCTCCATTCAGGCATCCGCCGCCCGGTCGAGGATGATCCGACTGATATAAGAGGCTCCAAAAAACAAAACAACAAAAAATAAAAAACAACCCCCCCCCGGGTGCAATTGGCTACGGTGTTACCAGGCTCCGCGGCTCCCTCTCATTCTGGAGGTAAAAAAGAAAAAGGATGTAGAGGCTGTCGGGTCGTCATATGTGGAGGTACCACCTCTGGAGAATGCAATGGTTTGAGACACACACACACACACACACACACACGCGCACACACACGCATGCACACACGCATGCATGCATGCATGCACACACACACGCAAGAACTGACACACACACACACACACACACACACACACAGGAAAAAAAAAAGAGAGATCCCCCCCCCCAAAAAAAAAGGGAAAGAAAGAAAGAAAAAAAAAAAAGAAAAACAAGACCGATCCGCGTCCGCAAGTTTTCGGATCTGGAAACCGGGGAAGGAACGACGGGATTATTTAAAGGTTGACGAGGGCGGAAGGTACCAAAAAAAAAAAAAAAAAAAAAAAAGGAGAGAAAAGCCAGATCCGAAGCTACATAATGTTGAATTACTGCCGTTCGTCTCCTCTCTGCCCTCGTTCCTTTCTTCTTTTCTTTTTTTTTTTCTGCCGTTTTTTTTTTTTTTTGGTTGTTTTTTTTTTGCCCCTTCCAATCCTCCGGCGCTGCTTTGACAGCGGCGCATCCAATAAAAGCACCCGCAAGGATTGACCTCCAGCCTTTACTGACGTTAATGCAAATGAGGCCGGCGCGGCTAATGGGCGTCGCGCTCGGCGCCGCTGGGTGGTCCTCCGCTTTCCGTGGGAACTTCGAAAGCAGGGGGGAAAAAAAAGAGGGGGACGCCGAGATGGCTCAAGGTTCTCCGGACATGGTTTTGTTGTTTTTCTCTCCCCCACCTCCCCCCTTTTTTCTTTCTTTTTCTTTTTTTCTTCCCCCCCCCTGCAGAAAAATAAAAGCACCGACTCCGGGGTAAGAGCGAGGTTCTGTTGTTGTTGTTGTTGTTGTTGTTGTTGTTGTTGTTGTTGTTGTTTGTTTCTTTTCTTTTTTTCCTTTGTTTTGTTTGGAGAGTTTTCCACGGTTCTATCTAACGCGGAATCAGGTTGTATTTTTAAATCTTTTTTTTGTTTGTTTGTTTTTAAAAACAATTTTGGCCCACTTGCCGAGGCTATGGAGTATCGCGAGGGCCAAAAACTACTTACATTTTTGAACGTCACGTTATAATAAAATTATATTATAGTATCTAAAAAAACCTATGTAAAACATAAAGAACGTGTTTGAGTGAACGCATAGACTGCGTAATGAGGATTTATTTAAAAAATGATCATTAGATTGGTGTTAAATGAATCCCTATTGCATATTGGAGTTCATTGCTATCAGGGTTGCAACTGATGATTTTTTTCACCTGAATTATTTTATCAATCAGTTTATCATTTATTTTGTATATAAGTTGTCAGAAAGTCTATTGCGTTGCCTTCAATTTTTTTGTTTTGTCCAACCAAATGTCAAAAATCTGAAAGTATCTGACTTACAGACTCCATTTTTCTCTTGGAATTGCGCCCTTTCATGACGTCTGTTTAATTTTCCTGACAAAATTTTCCTTTAATTTTTCTGACAATGGTTTTTCCCCCCACAAAATCACATTTCATAACAATGATCATTTTTACCCACAGCCTCTAAGTGGGCTCAGCAACTGCCACTTTATTTATACTTATTTCTTAAACTAATCTAATAATACATAGGGTTTGATACAAGAATATGAAACACATTAATACAACACAGTATTATATAACTGAAATAATACTTTATTAAACTCATAACTCTCAATTTCTATTAAGATTGTTTGAGAGAGGTTTTGTCTCAAATCTATAGTATATTTATGAGGCAGTACTTTATGGTTTTCCTGTATTGGATTGCATTATGTTGTCAAGAGTGCTTTTCCCCAGGAAGCAAAATATTAGCATATACTGGGTACAATCCAGTATAATCCAGTACAATAAAACACACCATCAGTCTTCAGCCATGTAGGTTAGCTTGTCTTGTGTCATGAGCTTTGACAGCAGAGTGTTTTATAGCTCACAGCTTTGCATACAGAAGGTATTGGTGTGGAAATCTGTCTGCTTAAACCATATGTTGTGCTTTTAAATCTTGGAGATACTTAAAGCGATATGAGTGGATCTGTTGCTGCATTAGCTTCCAATCACATGATCAAGTAAAGACAAAAACATAAAAAAAATCTAATAGCATCCAGCACTTTATGGTCATTTAGTCCATGTGCACTGTAGATCGCATGCTCTTCACGGTAAACACTATTTTTTCTTTTATGTTTTATTGAGCTGTAAGTTGGCAACTCTGTCTAGACAGACTTGCTGTGAGGCAACTTAATGAAAGATTAAAAAAAAAAACAGTTTGAACCCATTTCCCCCTCTACCAACGACAAATTGATGAAATAAATCATCCTACATCCTATTTTCTTTATCATAGCACACATGTAAGCATTTATTTGAAATCACACATTTTTCACAATTTTCTTTCCCTTGAGCACTGTATTTGTTTATGTCCCTTATCAGTTTTGTTTTGACCAGTAAGACTCCTCAGCTGTTCAGTGACATTTGTGGGGATTCACATGACCTCTGTCAGGTGATGAGATTTCCTGTTTTAAAAGTTGCATTTCAGGTCCCTGCGGAATTGAATAACAAAATTTCTCTCCAGTCACATTTATTTGCGGTTTCTCAAGATAACAAAAGAACAAAATAATTTCCCTCAGATATCATTTATTCAATTCTCCACAAACCACAGGCATTACAGAGTTCTGTGCTAACCAACAGTAACAACTGTGCAATCAGAGCCTGACTGAGATTTGATTTATTAATGCAGATAATTAAGAGTAGAAACAGTTGATATCAACAAATGGACCATTATTTTTTTCTCAACAAAAAGGATAACATTGCATGCATTTTTAATAAAGATCTCTTAAATTTGGTTACTATAACCAAGATATGGTATTCACTGAGCAGAATATGTTACACATTTAAAAAAAACAAAACAAAACAAAACTTTTCATTGGCCCCTGGTGGACAAATTGTGTAATATCTGTAATGTTTCTAAAATCGCACAAACTCAACATTACTTGTTACTTATCAGCCAACGTATAGCCCTATACCAATATATCGATATCTATATATCGATATATAGATATCGATATATCGATATATAGCTAATATCAGCCCATAATGCCAGCCTGGTAGATTCACCATACAGTCTATGTGGGGCCTAAGTCCAATACACACTGGTAGCAATGCATGGCATTGTGTCACATGGGTGTGTAATACAATACTCAGATTACTCTGGATGAGGAGTACTTATCTGGGAAGATTTTTTTTTTTTAATAAAGTCTTTTCACATGTTATCAGTAAGAAAAAAGGGAACAGTTTTTTTGGCAGCATTTAAATGCGTGAACCCGCCGGATGCTGCTGACATGTGGGCTTGCATAGAAAGAAAATGTGAGAATGTTTTGAAAGGATTGTCTGACAATTTAGTATGGCACTTCCTGAAAGTTGTCAGACTTGCAAGAGATAAATAAAGAAAGAAATGATCACAAATGAAGAGGCAGATGCAGAGATATCAGGACCTTGCAGGACTTATCAGGACCCTAAATGCCGGATTCTAGATTTCCCGTAGTGCAACAAGTAGCATCTTTTCATTATATCATATATAACATTATTTTAAATTAATTGCCGAGACTTTGTAATGCAGGCTTTCTTACCGTCTTCAAGCCCAAGTTAAGATAGCTTGATAACATCGTCAGTGTTGTTCTAGATGTAACACATGTCCTCACAGGCAGGTAGTACTCCTCATGACAACTGACCTTTATGTGTAAAATTGGTGGAATTCCCCTTTAAAGTGTGTCAAACAGCACTGGTGTGTGTTACCTATGAGGACAATAGCTTCAACAGGCTAAAAACTGCACAGAGCTGCAAAATTGGCTGTTAATTTTCAGTGGGAAGTGCAATACTAGCAACCCTTTCACATCACAGACCACTGTTGATTCAATGTTAATCTCGATAATAACTGCTTTCTTTAAGCTTTAAGCGACAAATCATATGAGGGTGTGGTTAAGTTGCTTTAGCTGGGGCATGAAAAAAAAGAAAGGAAACCATCAGCAACTTTAAAATCACTTTAAATCACAGGCTCATATGGTTTATTGCTTTAATAAAACAAGAACACACAAGTTTGATACAAAGAATCGAAGTGGTGAATAAATCTTTGTTGGAGATATGACCCATGACAGCACATAAAGGAACCCACTGACAGATCATGTTCAGTTCTTTATAAGCTTCCAGTAACACTGACTGCATTATTCATGAGGAGATGGCATGTTTACTGTCGCCTTATTTGCACTTCTGTCATTTATGTCTGTTTGGTTATCAGTTATCGTCATTGTACTTTGTGCTGCTGAATTCTTCAGCTCTTTCACTCCGGGAAAGTAAAATTTTAATATGTTTATGTTTGGTTTACTGTCAAGCAGCATGTCTTATCTATACTATTTGTATGTATGTAAACTTTTGTTATGTCAATCTGGTGTTTTTCAGCTGTCCTGCATTACTTAACTAATAAAATACGCTAACTATATTTGACGTTAAAGTGAATGTCAGGTATGAATGTTCTTACGGTCTGTAGTTTGAATAAATATCATGGCATTAAATTGTTCTGACAGTTAGCTTGATATTAATGGAGGCTTGTACAGTATATATTTCATTTTCATATGACCATACGGAAAAACTAATTCTACACATACTCCAGAACTCGATGCTTTTACGTGTATATAAACAGGATGTAAAAAATGTTTTTGAGTGAGATCAGGAATCTTTATTCTTATTAAATGAGGAGTTTTATCAGAGATAGTAACTGAATTTATCCCATACACTTCCTGATATATATCCAGAGGAAGGAGCCACACTCAGCAGCACCGCACTTTCACTATAAGTATGCAACCGTAAAATCAATCTGCTTTGATCGTATTGGTTGTTTGCAAGTGATTTAAATTTTTAAAAATGTGCTCTTTACCACAGCTTGCAAGTGCCTAGAGATTGTTCAAGAAGTGATGTACTGCAGCCTGATACAGTGTCTTTTGTGGGATACTTCCACTAGGGGCCGCCAGGTGAGTAAGTGTTTAACATCTACACACAGTACAGGGACAATGTCTTGTTTTTTGTATTTTTTAAAGCCTGAAATCTGAATAGTAAGTTGGAAACTCTCCACTAAAATAACAATGTCTAAGGCTTTCATACAAATATTATAACAAGATATTTCTGTTGGCATACTGGTTGTCCAGTGGTGTGAGATTTATAACATGTTTTCTGTTGCTCTGTACTGACAACTACTATAAAATGGTATAAAAGTCGTAAAAATCTCATTGGTTTGAAAAAATAAAGGGAAAGTGGTTAGATGTTTTTTGCTAAAGGCAGTAAATTATTAAATTTCCAATTAAATACAAATGTTACAATCTGTTTTTAGTGCAGTAGGGAATGTATATTAAGACACAGTTTGCAAATGTGGAGCTGTTTTATCAAATTGTAAACTATTAAATTGCTACAAAGCCGTCTGGATATTACAACAGACAATGGTATAAACTGGGCAAAGTAACAACTGGGAGGTACTCCGTTTCATGACACCACCGTCAATTTAACAATTGAATTCTAAACAGTTCCATGGCTCTGTCTCACAGAACATCCAGACACAACACAGAAAACCTAAACTGTTTTTCTTAACAACCCGTAGTCGTTCTGCTGTATCATGTATTGTCTGCACACATTGTGCTTGTTGTATCTCTGTTCAGCACACAGTTCCTGGCCAGGATCCAGTGCAAAACTGTCATTCAGGTTACAATAGACAAGTTAAAGAACACTGTGTCCAAACCATTACCATTAAGCCTGTGCAAAGCTGACATGGATGAACTCAGGATCCCGTCTGCTCAGGGTCAATGAAATGCTACTAAATGAATCTGCATTTCATACTTCATATCAAACATTATTTCAACTTCCTGTAATCCCAACAAAAGATGATGTAAGATTACTTTTTAAGGAATATTTGAGACACGCACGCACGCACACACGCACACACGCGCACACGCACACACGCACATACATACACACACACGCACACACACAAACACACACATATCTTGGAGAATCCACAAATCACATTTTGTTATTTAAATGACAGAGGAATTTTATATATATATATATAACAAGCCAACTAAACAACTGTGAGGAGAAGCAACTGTGACTTGTGACACAGTCACCTTCAATCCATAATGTGATACTAAATGTAATTAACCAGCCCTGGTCTGGTTGCTGCCACAGGCCTCAGCTGTAGCCTGATAGCATTCACTCTCCAGCGCTTGATCCAAGCCACATTGTGACAAAGGTGATGCTGTTGAAATAGGCAGCATGCTTGAGCCGAATGTCAGAGAGCCACGCTTAGTCGGGATGTGCCCACTGGTGGCAAACTGTTTTAGTACCCATTGAAGTCATATGATGTCACAGTCTGTCTGAAACAGGTTAATTAGATTGAGAAAATTGTGAATTCAGACTCTGTCACTGCATTCCTAAAAGCACAATTGGATTAATCCTCATATGGTTTGTCACAAATCAAAGCTGTTTCCTTGAAGTTCTTTGGTCACATCTCTTAGTTTAAAGTTATGATCTCTTCCAGAGCAAGGAGCAAAACAAAGTGTTTGCGTAGGTGCATTGCCGAGAAAGAAAATCAACTCACCATAAAGATGGAAACTTTCATGAGCGAGAGAGTAAAGATGGCATTTGGATTTTATGTGAGGGGTTTTGATCACCGACAGGTTGTGGAGAGAAGGCCTGGTTTTCTGGACTTTAAGAGGATTCTCGTATCACCACAGGTGATAGGTTGAAGTTGACAATGTGGAGCTGTGATCGCACTGGTACAGCATTTAGAGCTAAGTGGCCAGTAGCAGATGATTCCAAGCATAAGGCAAATGACGCTGCTTCTTTTGGGCAGGACAGTGGCCAGGTGAGTGGCAGGATCTGAGCTGAAAACGAGGCTTTAGAGAAAGTGTTTCTGATAGATTTTTCAGGGTGCAAACTTTCAGAACCATGATCAGTAACCGTCTTTATGTCTACAGGATGTAGTCTTGTAGGTGGTTGCCTTCAGTATGTTGCTGTCTCAGTGCAAATGTAATATGTAAAATGACTTGTGCACTGAGGAAAACATTTTCACATGCTGAGATGTTGCATCAAATACTCATAATTCAGTCGTGCCTTATTTCCTTGTTTAATTGTGTCATTCATAAGCTTTATTTTTTTAAATACAGTTATGTATTTGATATTTCAATAAATTTCTGGGTGCTGTGCGTTACTTAGACCACTAGATGGAAGTAGAATGCAGACATCAACAGGTTGCTGCACCACCCAGAGTGTATGTCAATGCATTTTTTCTGTTATTATATAACCTTATATAAGCTTTTCAGCATGTTGCAATCTCTAATTCAGTTGGTAGCAGACAACAGAGGATTTTATCAGTATCACGTATATCATTAACACTGATATAACTTTGTCTTGCAGGACTTAAACATTAAAATCCAGAGATAGTTAAATGCAGTTCTCACAAATTAAGTATTCATAACACTTCCTTGCTAATTAAATATTTAATCTGACTGACCTTTCACTCCAACAACAGTGGAAGAAAAGTTTAAACTTTTTTTTTGAGGAAGAAGAAGAAAAAGAAGATTTGGGCACTTTAATTGACCAGAAACTAGCCGTTAATTTCAATGAATCACAAAGATTTTACTTTAAAATAGAGCAATAGTTGCAAAGACTTGGACTTAAACTCGAGAAAAAGTGATGCCTAAATAAAGCAGTTACTCTTTACACCTTTACAGTAAAGTCATTATTTCTATTAGCATTTGGATTAGGTCGGTTTGCATAATACTATATGATGCAATATTCCTCCCAGTAGCACATCAGCCAGGTTAATGTTTACAGGCATACAGGTGTTACAGTAATTGTGGTGCCATTTATCAAACAAGTGAATGGATCTAAGATCCACAGTTTTGTAGGACCTACCATGGCTGACTTTTTACAAATACATGTGTGAGATCAGTGCTGGAAGATAAGCAGACAATAACCAGATATAACCAGTACATTTATTCCAGTTATGTACTTATGTAAAACTTTGAGGAGCTTTACTTAAATTTTTCCTTTTATGCTACTTTTTACTCCTAATCCACTACAATTCAGAGAGAAATATTCTGCCTTTATACTGATGTACATTTTATTCGTCAATTATAATTCCAAGTTACTTTTCAAGTCAAAAGTTTCAACCAAAATAAATCAGCTTCTTAAATATGGTGCATTATGAAAGGAGTTAAAAACTCCACCTTGATGATATAGAAATACTGCTAACACAATAACACTAAAGTAATAATATTTCGATAATATATGTGATAAACATAACACTATAAAAGGGACATTTTACAGATAATATTCCTATATATTTGATTGCAGGGCTTTTCATTTACGAGTATTTGTAGTATTAGAAATGTATTATTAAAGATCTTAGTAATTGTCAGAGCATTGGTGATATGGATTCAAACTCTAACAAATATATACATAAATATGTTAAATATAAAAAATAATCAAAATAAATATAAAATCACAAAAATGACACACAAGTTTTTTTTTAATTACATTTAATAATGTTGCATAATATGAAACATCACTTGCATTCCTCTGCCAAGCCATTACTTCCCTTGAATTCATAGCTTTAAAATAAATGTCAAGGCAGACTTCAAGAGCTAAACATCTATATCAAACTGTATATGCAGTAGATGAATCATAAAACATCAATCTTCACATCAAAACGTCTTCCAGTCTTTAGGCAATGTTTGCTTTGCACACGAAAAGCAGCCAAGCACTCCAGTGAAAATGACTAATAGCAAGCAGACAACTGGCCCAGATTTGCAATAGGAGAAAACAGCAGAGGCAAAAGGTATACAATATCTGATATGGACTTCATACTTTCAAAGTAAATATATAAAAACACTAATTGTCGGGAAATCCAATAAAAAGTATGAAAAATATAAATAGAGCTTTTTCTGTTAAATCAGTTAAAATCTTTACAAAATATTATACGAACGATAAGAAATTACTATTGTTTAATGACCTACATAACAACTTTAATACATTTCTTTAAATAAAAAAATACTTTGGAAAAATACAGAATTTCTGGTGTCCAAGTTTTTTGTGTGGAGGTAGCTTCTCTCCTCCTGTGCCCTAGTCTGATGACATTCACATACCAAATTGTACCTTGTCCTCAAAGTTATGACTTTTTAGATGTATAAGCCATAAAACATTTCAGCTTCACAATAGCCAGGCCAGAAACGCAGTTAATATTGAGATTACTGCCTGAAGTAATAGTGATGTTCATTTGTTACTATTGAGCAGTTAAAAATCTGAGCAAAGTTGTTTGCATAGGCAGTGCGATGCACAGCAAAGTCAAATCGAAACAATTCACACATGTTCGTTTCAAGGGAAATTAAGACCCGATCTGGAAAAGAGCTTTGATGCTACCTGTTGTGATAATATTGCCTAATTATTAGTTTGTTTCATATAGTTTTGAAGATTACACTGTCCGTTGGTTTGACTTTGAGTTTCAGGAGATGACGCTCAAACATGCAACTTTCAAATTTCAAATCAGTAGATTTTTGTATGACACAGCTCTTCCCTTCATTAACTGATTGACGGTAGAATTCTACAATTACACTGGAGTTGAGAATCTGAACTGAGGCTTTAATCTTCAAAGCTCAATAAAAACTGCCTATTTCTGGCAAGGCTAGTGGAAGTAGGACTGTAGGGTACCACGGCGGCGGACATCAGTTGTCCAGCAGTGGAAGCCACCACCCAGAGAGTTGGCATGGCGAATGTTCACCTTTATGGTCTTTATACCTGCGACAAAAACACATTTATCCATCATTATTACGAAGCATGGAGGCTCAATTTTTACGAAATCCTCCTTTGAATACTGAGTATTTTGCTCATAGATGAATTGGAAGATCATGATATATATGGAAATTTATCTTGGAGCAGGTAAAATGATGCCAAAAATAGGATGGAATAACTGATATACGAGCTCACCGAGGTTCTCAAACATTTTTTGAATGGTGGATTCATTGGCGTCGACCAAAACACGCTTCTCATCCAGCATCAGGACATTCATAGACAGCCATTTGGAGGACATCCACAGTGGGTGGTCTGCACAGAAATAGAGAGATTGTCTTTATTCAGTAAGACCTCTTCAAAATGTTCAGCTTATGTAAGAAAATATAAGCTTTATTTCAGTGCCCACCATCAGGAATCAGAGGTGTTGGAGGTTTCACAATTGTCCAACCAGCCTTCTTGAACATCTCAATCTGAGGTAAAGAACAGAAGGCAATGGTGAATATGAGGCATTTTGTGGTATTGATCAAAGCAAGATAATTTATCAGTCCACAAGAGGGCAGCACAGGAAATGAAGAGTCGCCTTTCCTGTCTTTCAGTACCTGGCGACATGGGCGATCTGGGTTTGAGAGCACCAGTCCTGGTCCGATGATGTTAAAAGTGGCATCAATGTGCATGGGGTTAGGATCCTTGAAAGAGATTATGTGGATCTTGTAGTCAGGGGCCAGATGACGACGCATCCATTCAATTCCCATGTAATTTGTAACCTACAAAGAAAAAGAAAACCAAAAAAAACAATGGAAGTTTGAGGTAGTGACACATGCTGATGCAAATTCTTAAACTCTGCAGAGCAGAATTGTTTTATGTATCTATTAGTTTTTGGGGTTTTTTTGAGTGAATAAATGGTAAATTTCTGTTCACAATTTTTCTTAATCTATTCTTTCTCTCTGCATATTGTATGTTGCTCTGTACTGCAGCATTTGAGCAATAGACTGCTGTGTAAGAATAAGGGATCTTGTAAGTCCAGCAGCCTTTATACCTGACTCCTCTGGACAAAAAGGTCCCTCCCAGCTCGTATAAAATCGGCAGCATCGAAGCAAGGCTCGTGCTCCGTGGTCACAAACTTCCCCTGGGCAGCCAGCTGGTGTCTGTCCTCCACTGTGCGGATGGGGTAGTCCTGAATGACACCAAGAAACAATGATTACACTTTAGCCAGGATGCAGTAATGTCTTGTCACGTGTAGAGCAATTAACAGCACGGGCAAAGGATTTCAGTGGCAATATTTAGAAATAAAATAATGTGATTTAATGCAGGTTTCAGTTGGAGTTGAAAACTAAAAACAAAGTCCCTCCAAAAAACATCACATAATCCACATTTGGAACACTTAACATACGCTCCGTTGAGCATTTGAAAGCCGCAAGTCCGGTATTAGACGAGGCCTCACCTGATCATACAGCTCATCGGCCATAGTGGGTTTGGGAGCAGTGGTCCATTTAGCACCTTTCCTGAAGTATTCCTTGATCAGAGGTCTGTAGGCCCGGTACTCAAAGAAGCGAGCTCTCCAGGCCATAGGAGCCTCAATAATCTCATTTCCCACAACCATGAGGATGTCTCTGGGCATGGCAGCATACATGCCTACAATAGATTCAACAATAAACTCTTAGCTTACATAGAGTATTTTATAAAATACAAAGCGATGCATCAACACTGTAATCATACACAGATAAATGTGAGACCAGTGGTTGGAAAAAAATTCAGATCATTTACTTAAGTAGAAGAATCATTATGCTATAGAAATAGTCATACATAAGTGTTATCAGTAAAGTTTAATTATAGTATCAGAAAAACTTAATATTTTTGGACCATTATTCTTGATGCACTTAAATGTAAACAGTACTTTAATCTTATAGCTTGTTGAGGGGGAGCTATTTGCGTACTTTAAGTAACAAAATGCATCATATTTCATAAATTGTCTGCAAAATGTTACCGTGAAAATTAACTAATAACTATAGTTGTGAAATAAAAGTAGTGGAGTAAAAAGTATTATATTTCTGCCTGAGTTGTTGTGGAGCAGTAGCCCAAAGTGGCATGAAGTGAAAATGGTCAAGTAGAGTACAAGCAACTCAAGATTGTACTTAATCTCTTGCATTTATGCGTGACTTTCATTTTAGACATAACTGCAATAGTAATGAACAATATAAACGTAGGCTTTTCGTTGAGTAATGAGTAATACTTCGGATTTGTATGTATGTATATTTCTACCTGATGATGTGAAATCTGGAGTTTTGTACTCCAGGGACCAGTCGATGGGTTCTGGCCTCCTCACGTTGACGCCCTCATGACGCAGAATATTGCACATTTCTTCAATCTCAGCGACGGCTTTTTTCAAGTGGTCCGAGGGAAAAGCCTGGCCCCCATGCTGCTGGTAGAAGGGCCAGTACTTCTCATACGTGTTAGCCTGTTGAGGGGCCCGCGACAGGACCAGAAGCGGTTATTCTCACAGTCTCAACAGCTGGAGTTCGGGTGTTTCCTATCGGGGGGGGGCATTCTACATATTGAGGTTATATAATGTGGCTTTTTTTTTTTTTGGGACATTATGACTCACTTTCACTTCCACGGTGAAGGGAGGCACATGGGCGTTTTCAGCACGACCCACGATCACCTCCTCCAGAGGGTCCCATTCGTTGTGGCTGCAGACAGGACACTCCTGGTGCGCAGGCTCAGTAACGTTTTCCTCCTCGACTGCACGGCGCGGCTGTGCGGCTGCTGCGACTGAGGTGCTCTCGAAAGCCCTCTGCACCCATCCAGTCACCGCCCGGCCAAGCTGAGGGGGAACAAAAGAAACATCACGTATTTATTCTGGATTTGTGCAGCAGGAAAAAAAAAATGCATCCAGTTTGTGCAATAACACATACGGGTTATATATAGCATAGACACTTATAGACAATTTTTTAGACAGATTAAAAAAAACAGTGCATGCAAAGTAAACCAATCAGTGTATTAGTTGTGGACTGGTGCACGACTAATACAAAGATGCACTGGTATTTACACACAACACTACTTTTGTGTAAATACCAGTGCTTTACTTTGCATGCTGTATTTATTTCTACATTTATTTTAGTGCCAAAAATGAAGTGAAATTATAGTCGGATAAACGACTTGACAGGCAGCTCACATACAACAAAACGGCTCAATCTGGTAGAGGAAAGCGCGGTGGCCTTAGATAGATATTTGCCAGAAATGCCTTTGGTCAGGCAGATTGGTTTGGTGCCAAAGTACACGTGTTGTCAAGATGCAGCATTATCTCCACAGATACGCCTTTTACAGTCTGGCTTCTGCTGGCTCAGGAGCAGCTCCAGTGTCGCTGAGTCTGGGAGCGCATCTGTGCCAAACAGCTGTTCACTGTCACTCAGGGACCACAGGAAAAAAAAAAAAAATCTCTCAGCGAGTAGAAACAAATCAATCTAGGACCAAGATCTCTTTGGCATAATCAGTGTTTTTGAAGTATTTCTTTTTTCTCGATTAGATTTTTTTGTGTTTTGTTTTTTTTTTTTGTTTGTTTGGTTTTTTTTAGATTTTTGTATTTTTAATCAGCAAAACATGCTCAATCCAGACAGACAATAATTAATAATTCAATTACACTGTGAAAGAAGCAGCTTAGACGTAGCCAGGTAAAGAAAATGTTGAATATATATATTGTTTTATTCACATTGACTGACATGTGCTTTTTTTAAAAAAAAACAAAAAACAAAACAAAACAAAACAAAACAAAACAAAACAAAACAAAACAAAAAAACTTTTTCAAAAAAATGAAACCACCATATGATACCAACCATGGCTCCGATCAGATGGGCAGCCTCGGCCCCCCTGCTGCCTCCTCTCAGACACCTTACACGCAGCATCGTCCGACGTGATAGTGAGTGTGTCAGTGAAAACAAACGGCGGCGCAGGATCCACCCCTCGGTTTGCTCATGAATGAAGACGCCTCGGCTCGCAGGCAAACTTTATAGGAGAGGGTCTACGTGCCTGCAGAGACCATTGGTCGCCTCCGTGTTGAGGGGCAACGTGACTTTGGGGGGGTGAAAAAAAAAAAGCAATTCTGAAACACAATCCCCTTACGCCAGCGAATTCTTATCAACTGGGTTACTTAGCTTTAAAGGTTTCCAAGGAGGAGAACGTCTGAGAAATGTCCCAAGAATTATTGCAATTGTGCAGAACAGCGAGTTGGGCACCGTCAGTTTTGCAAAAAATATATATAAATGAATGAATGATAATAAAGTTGTCAGTATAAACGGATTAAATAATGGTTGAATTGCAAATGATCTACAAATAATAAGCATAAAAAGGCATAAATGGAGCATTTTAGTGACTTCATTTATATTTTCGGTGACTCAAAACCAGTATTAAGTCTCTAAATCTAAAAGGTAGTGATTTCATTCAATACTTTTTTAGTAATATTTCACAGAAAAGTCAACGGTAAAAAAAAAAAAAAAACTTTATATGAAGCTAATTAAATAAAGCTACTAAATAACTTGCTCTGGACTCTACTGTTATCATGATACAGTTTTGTCATGCTTGCTCACTCGACTATTTTGAATACAGTGAAACCTATAAGAAACATTATCAATATGATATCGACGTCACTGTGTCAGAGCACGTTACAAGAAACACTGTGGAAAGCTCAGCAAAGGGTGGAGAAAGGGGAAAAAAAAGGAGTTGACATAATCAAAGCGATAGATAACCTTGTGCAGGCTGTGTCACCACATGCTCTTCTTGACTGTGCTCACAAGAGTTTCACAACCCGCAGCCTTTCGACGGCAGCTGGAGTTACCTCGCCCATCCCTGGCTGACGCCCCGGGTTCAAAGGACATGCACCCAGGATGCCTTCACCTCACAGTAGCATCATTTTACTGGTCCAACAGACAGAGAGAGAAGTTTCGTGAAAGCTGATAATACTGTATCATCGAGGCCGGATTGATCAATTTTTGTGGTCACTGAGGGGATAGAATCACAAGCAGGCAGATACTAAAATCAGCTGATATGCATGTTGCAGCACTGTCATTTAGTGAGTTTCAGGGGTGCTAGTAGGTGGGTTTTATTAGCTTTAGACACAGCAAAGCTATCTCCTGTCTTTCTGCTAAGATAAGCTAACTGGCTGCTGACACTTGCCGTGGTATCAAGCTTTTCATAAAGAAAGCAAATGAGCTGTTTCCCTGAATTATGAACCATCGCTTTAAGGCCCTTGTCAGGTCACTTGATATTGTGCTTCAGTGGTGCACGTTACCTAGAATCAGGCCTTAAAACCAACACACTGAGCCTGTTTTTGCTCAATGTTTTGGTTGGGTTGAATGTTAATTCTCCACATTTTTTTGGCAACAGTGATCCTTTCACATTGCAGAGTTGTTTAAGCTACTATGAATATCAAAGTACTGATTAATGTCAGTTTATCTTATTGCAAATGGGGAAGTTTACCAATCTCAAGTCAAAAAAAAAACAAAAACAAAACCCTTTCGACCCATTTAATAACTTGTCATCTTTAGTGCATCAGACTTAATGATTCATTAATCTCATCAAATCATGTGTGTAATTGCGTGCCTCCCAGCGTGCATTGCATTTGGATTTTAAAATCTGAACAAGGCCTCTTCTGGGAAGAAAGGTTGCACGGCTGAGTCTCCCTCTGTGTCTTGCTTAGAACTTCTCATCTATTCCTACGGCCACAGCGGCACAGACTGTGTGGTAAGTAATGAAATGACCCTTTATGTGCCTTCAAATTGAGAGAACTGGAAAACAAAATGGAAAGTACCACTTCTCAGTCTGACTAAACACGTGGTGAATTTCTTGACTTTGCTTTCACAAGTCCAGTTGCTTAACTCTGAGGTTTATATCCAAACTAACGTGGATACTTTGAAAAATTTATTCACTGGTTCAGTTCGCCAAAGCGGCAGAGGGGAATCATCGTTTGCTAATAAACGATCACGATGTTTTAAATTGCACTAACGTGCATGTGATCTGTAGACATGTGCTGACACTAAAACCGATGTGCTGACACAGAAAATCCATTGTAAAATTGTTGATGTTTCTTGCTTTGACATATACACAATGTTGGATATTTTTTAACCAAAGCTTAAAAAATAATCTTTAGGATCTTTTGTGCCTTAAAAGAAAGTTTTCCTTAAATCTTGACTTACTCACGAGTCGATCTTTCCAAAAAACGTTTTATTCGAAACCATAGAAAGTTGTATACATTTTTTAAAGGAATTCCCAAAGTTTATGATATTTTTTTCAGTTTGCAGAGTAGAGATTTAGCCCACAACTGGTGTGTTTTACAATTTCACGTAGGACATTTGTTTTGTCTTTCCAGTAAACAGTTTCCTTTGAACAGAGGATGATGGATTTTACAGAAGAAAAAGGTAGGAAAGGAATGCTAGTGGAGCACAAACAAAGAAAAGAGCACCACCTGCAGGAATTAGGACCTGCTTCAAAATGACACACAGAGACAGTTCTTCTGGGACACGGCCAATTTAGCAAGGTGGATATTACTAAAAACACATGCAGTCTTTATGACGGATAAACTTCTTAATTTTTGTCATGTTGTGTGTGTGTTTGAGTGTAAGTTTGTGTGTGTGTGTGTGTGTGTGTGCGCGTACACACATATGTGCATATGTAGTCAATCATAAAAATGTTCTGATCCATATTTCAAAAATTAAACACAATGGGGATCCCATTATCACTTGCCAAGGGTAACTATGAACTTTTGCTCAAGTTCTGTACTTTAGAACAATTTTTAGCTATTCTTTCCTGCAGAGAGAAATATATTTTCTTCTCCACTATATTTATTTGACAGCTTGAGTTATGAGTTAAAGATCATATTAAGATTTGATATTAAAAAAAACACATATTGTAATCTTAGAAAATACAACTCATTGCTGTAGATGAAACCAGTGGCTCCCAGCCTTGTTTTTTTGGCTTGTGACCCCTTACAACAAAAAAACCCTCTTATCTAGTTGTGGTCCCCTGTAACATTTCAGATGTTTATGAATGTGTTGTTAGCAGTTCCACCAAAGAGACAAGTCCTCTCTAAACTTCTCAGGTGGATTCATTTGAGTAACCGTTTGTGGCCCGAAAAGGTGGAATATTTTAATATTACCTAAAAGTTAAAAACAAAAGAAAGATTATAGAAAAGTCCAGTAAACAGATTTGTGTAGCAAAACCTTCTTTATCCTTCTTAACCTTTTAGAACACATCATCCCACACATGGGGGCACTTTTGGCCTTGGTAGCTCCGCCGTAGGCGTCGTTTTAGGTCCGTGCCGGGCTCAGTCTCCACACGGGCTTGACAAATTATAACCCGTTTGGAGGCTCTCGGCCCGAGAAAATAACTTTAGGATCCCCATGTCACTGCAGCAGTCGTTGACTCAGAATGAATTTTTCCAGACTTCCGGCTTCGGCTCAAAAATGTTCTCCACACAAAAGGTTCTACCACAGACCTTATATTCCCCCTTTTTTTTAAAATGCCAAAAAGAGGCAAGAAGACCCAGATGCTTCCACCATATTTGTGCCTCTCTTAACTTTAGTTCAGTATCCCTTACTCTGACTTTTGGTTGTAAAATTTCAAGAGGTACCTTTCAAAGGGGACCAGGGTTATGTAATCAAAAGGCTTGAGGAGCAACAGCTTTACAAAATGCCCCGCCCCACTGAAGAAAAGCCTTATTTGCAACATTCCCCATATTGCAGCAGGGGCTCCACATTTTTCCCCACATTTTTTCCTCTCCTCCACTGGAACTGTTCCTTTTGAAACACGGGAGGACAGCATGGAGATATACATCATTTCAGTCGTTTTAGCGAGCATCCTCATCATACCGCTCACGCTCAAAACTTTTTTCCCCTACGCCTGGATGGATCTTTTGTATTTCAGGGATCTGCTCCGGATCTTAGTCAGGTTTGTGTCGAGGAGGAGGAGGAGACCTTTCTTCTTCGTGTTGGACCGTTTCTTGGAGCAGACCGCCGCGCGTCCGGACAAGACGTTCGTCGTGTTTGACAACGAAAGGTACTCGTACGCTCGCACGGACGCAAGGAGCAACCAGGTGGCCAACGCGCTCCGGGCTCAGCCCGGGTACGAAGCCGGAGCCGCCGTCGCGCTCTTCATGGGGAACGAACCGGGCTTCCTGTTTACCTGGCTGGCTTTGGCCAAGTTAGGCTCCCCCGTGGCTCTCCTCAACCACAACATCCGCGCCAAGTCTCTGCTGCACTGCTTCAACTGCTGCAAGGCCAAGGTGTTGATAGCAGCCTCGGGTACGCATCAGTGTGTGTGTGTGTGTGTGTGTGTGTGTGTGTGGGTGCGCAGAGGTGCTTTTGATGAACAAAACTTTTTTTCTTTTCTAATTCGTCTGTGTCTGGTTGCAGTTCCAACTTTTCCTAAAGGTTTAAGTTGCCTTTTAGGGGAAGTTATAAGTTCTTTTTCTTCAAAACCAGATTGGCGCAGTGTAAAAAGTCCCTTTAATAGCTTGTGGCCCATGTAGGGCATCAGTTCTGAAATGCTTTATATAATAAACAGGGGTGCACAGATAAAGAGGCAAATAGAAGTTTTAAATTGGCATACTGTATGCTGTACTGAAAGATTCTGGATGAAAGCCCTACCAGCCTGATTTATCACAGTCATGTGGACAGAAAAGGATGTGAGCGAATTATTAAATGGTGCTAACATGTTAAGAAATTAAAATTTTGAATTGAAATATTGACCTGAAATGATTTTATAACTAGCTGAAGTGAACATTTAAAGCCTCCGCGAAGGCTCAGGTTATTCTCAGTCACTGTTGTCCACACTAATAACTCGCAGTGAAACTTGGGCTTGCAAGGTTTTGACCGGCTTCCATGTGGCTTTAATCATTACTTGCATTTTTCTGTAAAGCTCAGTATTTCACTGCCAGTGCTGGGCCAGCAGGCAAGTCTGCATGCTTGTGCTGTATGTCCCTCACCAGAGCTAGAGGAGGCAGTGGAGGATGTGCTGCCCTCATTGACGGAGCAGGGCGTCACCGTCCTCCTGATGACCAGGCACTGCAACACACCTGGAATCGAGAGCTTCTCCGATAAAGTGGACGAGGCGTCGGATGCCCCTCTCCCTCCGTCCCTCAGATCACACATCACATTCAAAAGTCCCGCAGTTTATATTTACACCTCTGGAACTACAGGTATCGGAGCGGCTGCATTTGTCTGTCTGTTTTTTTTGTTGTGGTTGTTTTTTGTTGTTTTTTTTTCAGTTTCATGAGATAACCTGTACCCACAACAGAACATATCACCTCCTCTAATTTTTTTTTTTTTGTGCTTCTTGCGTCTTGTGGTATTTCAGGTCTCCCTAAGGCAGCTGTAGTCAATCAGAACCGCCTCCTAACAGCTCTGGCAGTTTTATCTTCAAATGGAGTAACACCCAGTGATATCATCTACCTCAACCTGCCTCTGTACCACACAGCTGGATTTATCATAGGCTTTATTGGCTCCATTGAGACAGGTGAGATGATTGGGTAGCAGCCACGAAGGTTTTAACCCCAGACCAGCGTGCAAAACAAAACAGCCTTTGTGAGATTCCTTACAGATGGATGAATTCTTTGCTGAGACAAGGAGTTGTTGGGTTGTTTTTATACATTTCAGGCTACACGGGTTCTTGTCACTGCTAATGCCGATGAAGACCTCAATAGGGATGGATCAGATAACTGTACTAAGACTCCAGAGTTACCAAAATTTGGGCCAAACTGTTGTGCAACTTCAAGATGACCTTACCAAACAAACTGGTCTGAGACTTGAACCAAACAAAAGCACTAAAACATAGTCCCAAAGCGTTTTTGAGAGGCCGTGAATGCTGACAGTGGCTGTTGCATGAAATCTAAAAAGAGGTGTGATGGATATTTATTGCAGATCCAGGTCCATGTTGTTGTTATACATCAATGACATAGAGTCCCTGTCCTAAATAAAAACAAAAGCACATATCTCCAAATATTGCAATTTTACAATATTTAGATAAACAGATTAAGTGTTTCTTGGTGGTTTGAGGAAATTCTTCTACTTCTTAAGCCAAACAAACCATTTAAAAACACATTGGATCAGCTGAAAAATGTTTTGTCACAGAGCTGAAAACAACAATGTTTTTTCTCACCTTATTGAAAGTTAATGTTTTGGAGATATGTGGTTTTCTTAACATACAATGAATAATAACACTGGTTCTAAATAAGCTCTGAATCATTTTAATAATATGGAAAATTACATAAACAATGACAGGTCTAACTTATACTATATTAGTTTTTGTTTTTTTTTATAGAAGTGTTGATCCCCTAACCTGCAGTGCTAAGGATGCAGTCGCTCACTGTCTTCCCGCCAGTGATCATTGACAGCTTTATCAGTTTTATTTAATGCTAAAGGGGACACCTGAACCCGTTTGCAAATTTTTTTAACAGGGCTGAAATCTTTTCCACGCTACACAGAAGGGATGTCCCTGCTCCTCCTTCTCCCTTTTTGGTCCTCCTACCCCTTGGAAACCAAGAGAAAGAGTCTTTTGTCACTGTGAACCAGTAATCTGAACGGAGCCGGGTCAGACAAGACCAGATTACCTCAACTTTCTAAATACTTTGTAGGCTAAAGTTCACACTGCTATAATATGTCAGGGTAAGCAGTCTGAGCTACACATAGATACTCAATACAGCCCCATAACAATCACAGTCCTGTTGTAAGGTACACACAGCTAAATGGAATATAGATTAATACTACTGACATGGGTTTTTCGGAATGTTAAAGGCTTACACAACGTATGGTATTTCATCTTTAATCCATTCAATTCAAAATGTAAATGGTATATAGAAATAACTTGGGACACTGAATTTAATACTGTAGTTATTGGTATTTGTAAATAATTCAGAAATCTGTAGATAAATACCCATAAAAAACATATTGTTTAAATAAAAAATAATACAACGGCAGAACTTGGTGAATTGAAAGCCATAAAAGTTCAACTTTATATGTCATCATCACATTCCTGTGCTGTTTAGCACATAATCAGCTTGTCTTTTTTTTACTGTCTTATTTTGAAGGGTCAACTATCATTCTGAGGAGGAAGTTTTCTGCCTCTCAGTTTTGGGACGACTGCAGGAAACACAGTGTCACTGTCATCCAGTACATTGGAGAGGTGATGCGTTACCTCTGTAGCACACCAGAGGTAGAGTGGATTTTACTGTACTCAGCTTTTCACATAATGTTGTTCAGCCTTGCAGAGCTCATGGATGCAAAACTTAAAACTCGGCAGTATTACAATATTTCAGCATTGTCTAAGTAGGTACAATATTTATTTGCAGATTTTGAAGACTGAGACCAGTGTTTTGTAACTCTTTTAAGTTGCTGATACAGCCCTTTAATTTTGATCATTTTTATGCCACTGATTGTCCTTTTTTCTAGGCTTACTGCGTTTGATTTCTTTGTAGTATGGAAAAGCCTCTGCAGCAGTGTCTTTTAACATGTAAAACCAGTTACAGATGAAACCCAAACCAGGGGAAGTTTTTTACAGTTGGCAGGAGGTTAACGTGACCCTCCTTATTACTCAGGGGCAGGGACCCACAAATAGATAAGGCCTTGAAATGAAGAATCTTTTTGAGAGAATTTAACTGGACTATAATTGAACAACGCTCAAAGAAAATATATGCAATTTCAGTTTTAGTCATCTGTTCATTTGAAGGAGCTTTCACGATTCTCCCTAACACTAATATTTAATAATATTAGTCTAATGTGTCGACATCCCAAATTAATAACCTTTAACTATTAAGTGAATGTAAATTTTGTGTGATTACTGGAATTTATGCAACCCAAAAAAACTCACGGGATCTTTGGTCAGGGTGCTGTGCCTCCATTCAGCCATCTTGACTAAAGTAAAACTTCCTCGCTCAAGACAGCTGCAGAGGCAAAGCAACGTGAACCGGCTGCAGCGAATTGAGACACATCCAGCCGGAGATAACGTTCCAAATCTGTACATTCCCATGGAAATGCACTGCTGGCTAACGAAAATAGAAATTGGCAAATCTCAGCTATCATACTCTGGCCTTCTGCTACATTATCTGTAATGGTTTGAAAAGCATGAAGCATTATGGGCCCATGTAAATATCAGTTGGTTGATATGAATAATATTTAATGCATCTCAAAGACTGCATATTTTGATTTGCTGAATTTAGGAGTACTATAATACATTTCAAACACATTTTGTAGACATTTATGGCCATATATCTAGAGTATCTAATTGCATCACATGAGGCGCCGTCTCAATTTACTGCGTGACCCTGCACCAGTGGGAGGAGGTGCTTTGTCTGTATCTGGTCACCTCTAGGAATAGATACTGGACTTTATAATGGAAAACTGTTTCAAGTAACTTGGCAACCGAATCTCCCTGTACTAGTGTATGACTTTAGGGTCATGTTCAATACAGTGAATGGCCTTTCTTATAGGGAATTTGTATGGTTTTTAGAGAGATCAGTATTTTTTATGTCACCCAGAAGAATTTTTTCTCATGTGAACTGTAATCTGATATCAGATTCCTAAAGACAGGGATTAGGCGCCAGAAAGGTTTCTAATCCATATTATTTGCCTAATTAAATGGTCTTTGTCTGTTTATTATAAAACATGAATTCACATGTATGTAATTAAAAGAAGTGCAGTCTCGCATTTTATACCCTTTCAAATTCTCACCGTATTTTTTCCTCCATCATTTCAATTTTCTCTGTCTATGATAAGATTTTTACAGTTACTTGATTCCAGTATCTTGACTATTTAGCTTAATCAGGAGTCTAATCATTTATTTCTTTAATAATTGCAATATTCTTGATTTGTTTTTTTTATTTTATATGGAAATGCAGAGAGAAAACGACAAGGATCATAAAGTAAGACTGGCCATCGGTAACGGTATCAGAGCAGACATTTGGAGAGAGTTTCTCAACCGCTTTGGGAAGATTCAGGTCCGTGAGTTTTACGCCTCCACTGAGGGAAACGTGGGATTTGTCAACTATGCAGGGAAAATTGGGGCTATCGGGCGCGTCAACTTTTTGCATCGGGTAAGAATCCAAACAAACATTTGACATTTGATAGATTTACCACCTGCTTATTAGGTCATGATTCCCCCTCAACTTCCCTGCTTTTTTTCTGAGCTTTCAATGGCATCTCACGGCGGAACAGCTGTTGAAGACAGTCTTTATCCATTCGCTGGGTCTAGTAGAGGACCATGAAATGTGATTGAAAGCTCTTAAAAGGATTAAATTGACTTTTAGTTAAGATTATTTCCGTACAGTTGTTTATTTGTGGCTTAAATAGCAGTTGAACAGAAATGTTCAATGTTTTTATGCATCATTAGAGCATTAACCTGTAGGTATAAAGAGTAATTGAGCATATATTATGTTTCTGATTGCCTCCTCCTGTAGAAGCTGTTTCCCTACACTCTTATTAAGTATGACACAGAGCGAGATGAACCAATTAGAGATGCTAATGGCCTCTGCGTGGAGTCACCCAAAGGTGAAGAAACAAGTATTTATACGAACTAAATCATTGTATCGCAGATTTTCAGCCTCACCTCTGTGCAGATAAAGATTTCTGTCCTTATTCTGTGCACCGTGACACCTGATACCTTATCTGGATCATATGGGCAACTGATAGATAATGCTAGTGACGTCTGTGGTTTTTCTCTTTAAGGTGAGACAGGACTGCTGGTGTCGAAAATCACAGACATCGCTCCTTTTGCCGGCTATGCCCAGAATGAAGAACAAACGGAGAAGAAAAGACTTCGAAATGTCCTCAAGAAAGGGGATCTCTACTTCAACAGCGGGGACCTGATGAGGATCGACGAGGACAACTTCCTGTACTTTCAGGATCGTGTAGGTGACACATTCAGGTACAGAACTCCTGTGCACCATGATTTCATTTAGAAGCTTTTTAAAAAAAACTTTTTAAATAGAATGATTGTTTATATGTTGTTTATGCTTTATCAGCCATATTATACAATTACAAACTAATGACTTGAATAAACAGAGGATGCGACATCACAAGGTCCCTGACTTTTTACTGTTAAAGGTGAAAAGTTAGTTAAAGTTTAAGAACAGAATTTACAATATCTTTGGAAGATAAATGCAAATTAAGCAATTTTGATAAAACCTTTCAACCATTCTCTTGTGCTGCCGGATGTGTGCTCTGGGTCTTTTCCCTCCTAAAACACCCAAGACCTTTGTCTCAAAAGTAGTTTTGACACATTTTGCTCTAAAATGCCGTGGTAATCTTCTGATTTCATCAATCCTTTGATACATTCAGTGCCTACAGTACCAGAGGCAGCAAAACAGGCCCACAGCCTGATGGAACCTTGAATATGTTATACTGTAGGTAGGTTGTTCTTTTCTTTAGTGGCTTCATTTTGTTGGGAACGCAGAACAAATGTACTGCATTCCCAAAGAGCTCTACACAGGTTTCATCTATCCATTAAACATTTTCCCAGAAATTCAATTCAATTCAATTCAATTTTATTAATATTTATCCATATCAAAACAGAAATTATCTGAGGGCACTTTTCATATGGAGCAGGTTTAGACCATACTCTTTGTAGTCATTATTTACAGAGACCCAACAACAACCCAACCCAACAACCCCATGAGTAAGCACTCAGCAACAGGGGCAACAAAAAACAGCCTTTTAACTGGGTTTAGAGTGGAAGCGAGAGGGACAGAGGGGAAGAGAGCGATAGACAAAGGGGGAGGTATAGCACAATAATGGGGCTAATAGCAAAATTAATAGTTATACTAATGGGGCTAATAATATTACTAATAGGACTAAACGAAATGGTAACAGTAGTAGTCATAATAATTAAAGCAGTGGGTGTTGATCAGGCTCATGGGGCAGTAGGTGGTCCGCAGCCATGGATCAAGACTCAGGAGCATCAGAGGTGGAAAACCCTGCAGAGAGAGAGGAGGAGGCGGAAAGGGGAGCTCGATGAATCACGGAAAGACCCCCAGCAGTCAAGGCCCGTCAGCATAGCTAGGGGATGACCCCAGCATAGCCTGAGCCAGTTCTAACCATAAGCTTCATCAAAAGGGAAGGTTTTAAGCATGCTGTTAAACCTGGAGAGGGTGTCTGCCTCCTGTACCCAAACCGGAAGATGGTTCCACAGTAGAGGAGTCCGATAACTGAAGACTCTGCCTCTCATTCTACTTGTGGAGACTCTAGGAACCACAAGTAGTCCTGGATTCTGTGACTTATCAATGAAAGTTTTTGCAATTATTAGCCTTTTTTCTTCCTTTCTTACAACATTTCTATCCTCCTTGGAATTCCCCAATGGAGCCCCACTTGATTTAGTGTGCAGTGTATGGTACAGGCTGAAAACACCCCACCCCACATTGCTCCAGGTCAGCCTGAAGCTCTTGCGTGGTGTTTTTCCCATAATCCACATCAACCTTCACAGACATTTCTCATTGAGTTTCTTCTTAGCACGACATCTTGGAAGTATCCTAACAGTTTTATGATTATGAAATTTCACGATAACATCACAACATTTTTATGCACTAAATCCATCAGTCATTGGTTAATTCAAATTAAGCATAGGTGAGTCTCTTTTTGTTTTTTCTTTGTTTGAGGAACTAATTTAGATTCATCATAAGGGTTCCAATTATTATGTCAAGCCTACATTTTATGTCTGTATTTTTATTTCGCTTTCAAACAATTTTTAAAATTTGTTTTTAAATATTCTGTTTATACAAAATTGGTTAATTTGCATTCATTTTTTAAAGATATTCTAAATTCTGTCAAGGGTGTGAATAATTTCAGTCGGGACCATAGAAATTAAGGGAGGAAGAGAAGGAGATTTTTAATTTATGTTTCATTTTCTTTAGAAAATGAAGGTTATTTTCTGTAGAAAATGAAACAGGCTACAACAGGCTTCAGAGTGATCCTGCTGCTTTTTGTAGTTTTTTTGAAAGAAAATAGTAGTTCTTTCCACTAACTAAATAAGCAAGTAAACGAATGGGTTATAAGGTTTTTTCTTCCAAATTTGCCTTTTTATTTCCCTCATATTGTCATGGATAGGCTCTCAGTGTTTGAAATGCAAAAAACTGCCAAAATTCAAATACCTGACAAAACTGGAGAATTTACCAGACAGAGAATATGAACCTTTTTTTTCAGCCATCAGCACCATTTGTTATATGTGGTACACATTTTATACGTTTCCTTTAACCACTGAATGCAATTTTTCAGCAGTAAAGACTAAACTTCCCTGCATGTTATGCACCAGGCTCCTTCGGAAAAACAACCTTTATTTGTTGCTTAGACATGAGCTTTTGGTGTGCAAAGGATGATAATGTAATTTTTTTATCCCTACATGCACTGATCTGTAAACTGTTTTCTTGTTAGAGGTTAAAAAACAATAGTAGTAACTTGTTTGAGCCCACAGGTGGAAAGGTGAGAATGTGGCCACGACCGAGGTGTCTGACATCCTGACAATCAGTGATTGCCTCAAAGAAGCCAACGTTTACGGAGTCCAAGTGCCAGGTGATGGTCTCTTTACGTTTTACCTCACAGTCGTTTAATAAGAATATCATGTCTTCCAAATAGCAGGTCATTGAAGAAAGACATTAATTTGGTAATGAATCAGTTATTGCTTTGTCTGCTTTGCTTTGTCTCTTTCTATTTTGTTTGGCCTTGTAGGCCATGAGGGGCGGATAGGAATGGCAGCTGTGACTGTGAAGGAGGGCACCCAGTTTGATGGAAGTAAAATATATCACCATGTGGCCAGCTACCTGCCCTCATATGCCCGACCTCGCTTTATAAGGATACAGGTAATTTAATTTCACACAAACATTATTGGATCTTGCGTTTGAAGGTGCATTTAGATTTTAAATAAATTTTAATATTTGAAAACCAAACATTGTTCTGTTTTCAAAAAAATGTGAATAACGAAGATTCCGATCAGTGTTTGTACCACCTTGTCAAAATTGCGCAAATTTTACATCGTTTGTAGCATGTGATGAAAAGAAGATGGTGATATTGGGACACAGTAACTGAGTGAGCATTTTGCAATTTATTCCATCTAGAATGCTGTGGAGGTAACTGGGACTTTCAAGCAGATGAAGATGAAGTTAGTGGAGGAGAGTTTTGATCCGGGACGTATCCGGGACCCTCTTTATATCCTCAGCGATAACGAGAAGAGCTACGTACAGCTGACGGCTCAGATCTACTGCTCCATCACATCAGGAAACATCAAACTATGAGAGTTCACCAGCTGTTCAGGAAAATGAAACAAATGAACTTCCAGCTCAGGGACTGAATAAATCTCAAAATATCCTTTATGTGTAGTCAACTAAAATGTACACCCTTTATCGAAGGCAGTGCAGGGGTATGAGAAGTTTAGGATTCATTTGTAAGGATTCATGTCAGGGGCCAGAGTCAGCCTGCGAGGAGAGGAGGGAGTTTGATAATATTAATGATATATTTACTGGCAAGTGATAATGTAAATAGTACAGCTTCTAGCATGAGGAATTCTTTCCAGTGTGAGGACTGCTGCTTTCACAGCATTCGGTCCAATAATGATGTGGAGAAGTGCTGCTGTTGGGATGGTCACAGCAAAGACACAATATGCATAAAAAGATACTGTAGTTTAATGAGATTCTTCTAACAGTCTTGGTGGAGCACAAACTATAAGACAGTGGCTATCAGACTTTATCTCCCAGGTAGTATCTGATATACTTAAAAGCGTATTTTGTTTTTAGGAAAGACATGAGTAGCATGTAGTGGTTTAAGAGTTACAAATAATATGTAGAAAAGGGCCTAAAACAGATTTTATATTTATGTGCCAGTATCTGTAAACATAAATTACTTTCCTAAATATTAAAGTGATTCCTATTGTGAAAACCAGAACTAGGTTTCATGTGTACGTCTGCTTTCATTTTACTCATCACAGTTACAACAATACGAACAAATTTCAGTAGTAACAGACTTGGAAAACCACAAGGTAGAGACAAATGCACATGCTACCACTTTCTTCTGAGTGTAGCAGGGATATACAGTACTAGATGCAGCCACAAAAAGGTGGACACCTGAAAGTCCCGCCAGTATTGAATTTGTTGAATGTCTCATTTCAAGACCGTGGGCACTAATTAGCTGCAATAACAGCCACAGCTTCTCCGGGAAGGATTTCCACTATATTTTTGGGGATCCGGCTGCAAAGGATTTGTTCCGATTCAACCTCAAGATCATTACGGCGGCTCGCAGGTGACGGTCTGGGTCACCCCAAAGGTGCTGGATGAGGGGAGGTCGGGGACTCTGTGAAGGACAGTCACGTGCTTCCACAGCAAACAGGAAAACCCTATTCTGTTGAAAATGGCATGATCACGTTGAAGCAGAAAAGGTTGTCCCCCAAACAGTTGCCATAGTTGGCAGCATACTATTGTTTTAAATATCACTCTATGCTGATGAACTTAGATATCATTAAGGTGTAACTAAGGTCCCCTGAGGATAAAAACAGTAGCATGGGGGTGGGGTCTTTGTGCTTTTGTTTTAATTGTGCACTGTTTAGGACAGCATGTTCACCCAGCCAAAATTTCTTCACACACTGCTGCAGGTACAGCATGTACCTTACTGTCAAGATCAATCTGTACTAATCAAATACTTGCCACTTCAAAACTCACTTTTTCCACTCCGTAAACAAGGACAAAATCATCTACACACAGGAAAATGTTGATTTATAGCAACACAACACAAAACAGGTTTAGCAGTAACGACACAGTAATTTCCCTCTGGCACATACCATTTGAAACCTTTGACACCGTATCAGGATATTCTCAGGTAAGTGCACCATTGTTGTGTAACTGTAGTGTAATGCAAACCGTCCTGCTGGAGGAAACAGTGGTTTTATTCTTTTATGATCAGTTTGCTGCTGTAAATGAAAAAGATACAGAGATCAAGTTGACGGAGGTGTTTTCACTTCCACTGTCTTGGCTAAACTGTGTGACAAATCAACGATTTTAAGCAGTACATATAATTTTTTCAGTTCTCAAACTACTTTATATTAATATTATGTGTCACTGATGACAAAATGATTTTTGGAGTCTTTGCTGAGGGTGACAATAAGGTTGTTAAAGAAATACATTGATGAAAAATTTGTTGCTATGAGTGTACAACAGCCCTATGCTTTGTAAGGTGATGATAAGGTGATGATAAAATCATTTCAATTCATATTTGCCTCATCGGTCTACCCTCAATAACCCATAACGACAAAGCATAAACAGAATTTTAGAAACTCTCGCAAATTTATTTAGAAGGAAAAACTGAAGTATCACAATGACATGAGTATTCAGACCCTTTCCTACAACCCTTGAAATTTAGCTCAAGTGCCTCCATTTCTCTCAATCACCGTACAATGGAGAAGCTTGGTGGTTGCAGCATCATGATGAGGGGATGAAAAACTGATAAGAGCAAAGTACAGAGATGTTCTGGTCCGGTGAGCTCAAGATCCCAGACTGCGCTGGAGGTTCACCTTACAAAAGGACAATGACCCTAAGCATACAGCCAAAACAACAGGGGAGTCCAGGTGAATGTCCTTGAGTGGCCCAGCAAAAGCCCAGACTTCAGTACTTTTATCAACATGATATTTCGGTTTTTCCTTTTTTAATAAATTTGCACAAATTTTCTGAAATTGTTTCCACTTTGTCATTATGAGATGCTGAGTGTAGATTGATTAGGGGGGGGGGGGGTGAATTTAAAGGATTTTATCATATACATGAAACATAACAAAATGAGGAAAAAAAGTGAATGTACTGTACCTCTACCACACAAAACGAAAATTTCAAATTAAACTGAATGTCTTTCTTCTGTTCTTCCGGCAAAATTGGATGGATTACTCGTCATGTAACCACGTTTCTTGACTTCGCTTTATTCCAAATTTCACAAATTAATAACCTGGAGTTTGGTTCCAACTTGCCTGCTGATGCCACACGCGTAAAAGCGGACCAACCCCCTCTTATATAATGTAAGTTGTACCTACACCCTGCGATGGCCCCTAACTGGGTAAAACTTCAGCCTATATTGGACATTGCAGGGTAAGAAAAAGGCGTGTGGGGCTATAAAATGATGCCAGGCTCTTCCTCTTTGATTGCACAGTGAGAACAAGACTCTCAATATCATTTCCCCAAAATTCCAGTTTTTCTCTCTAGTATTGTGCATCCAGGTGCTGAAGTATTCACAGAAATACTCCTGAAACGATTCATTTCTCTGTACCAGGTTTTGCTCCTTTGTTATCCAAGTCATCTTTTCGTTCCCTTCGTCTACATTTATTTTCCATTTTATATTTTCATACGAGTAATGTACAGGGTTATGCTATTAAGTGGCTTCCACCCAGGAACCCTTCTTTGTCCACCCACTCGGTAAAATATCTCAAAGTTCATGGGGCGTTAACTGGTCTGAGCCTCTTCCGCTGGTGACAGCTGACAGCTGGAGTCTTGCAGTGGAAGGTACGAAACATTACAACCCATTATGATCCTCTACGCTATTTTAACGGCTTTGGCAATTTTGCCACTGCTGCTTTACGCCAGAAACCCTTACTTTTGGAACGATCTGGTTTACGCAGTAACTGTGATTCAGATCGGCCTGCGCGTCAACCGATTCAAAAAGCAGAAGCCGTTCCACAGCATCCTTGACTGTTTTCTGGAAAAAGCGCAGAAGCAGCCGCATAAGAAGTTCATACTTTTCGAGGACAGCTCCTACACCTACAGCCAAGCCGACACGGAGAGCAACAGAGTGGCCAGAGCCCTGTCGACGCACGCCGGGCTGAAGGAGGGGGACACGGTGGCCCTGTTCTTGGGCAACGAACCGCAGTTTGTGCTGGCCTGGCTCGGTCTGGCCAAGCTGGGGTGCACGGTCTCCCTGCTGAACTACAACATCAGGGCCAACTCACTGCTGCACTGTTTCTCCTGCTGTGAGGCAAAGGTCCTGGTCATAGGTTCTGGTAAGCTGGGAAGGGCTGTGATCAAATTCTTCTTCTTCTCATTATTATTATTATTATTATTATTATTTGAGAGATTTAAAAAAATCTTATCGTCTGACCATATGTCATCCAATGATTTATTTCTTTCAAATGAACACATGATCTGACTCTTGCATTATTTAAACTGATAATGAACTTATCAGTTCTCTCTGCTGGACAAACTGTGACATGGAGACACTGGTTCCAAATGACCAAATTTCTGCACTGCAACTTTCTCGTTTCTTATCAGCCAACACAGAAACTTATTCTGAAATATCTGTGATAAGCTGATGTTGGCCAATGTGGTTGCCTACAGGGACATAACAGACAAGGCCTAGGTTGAAGCATGTTGAGTGCTGCTGAGAAGCAGAGTTGAATTCCTCGTTTTCCCTAGTTTATTGTCATTACCTCCGCTGCCTCTGTTTTGCCTGCCTCTTCCAGACTTGCAGGTGGCCGTAGAGGAGGTGCTGCCCGCCCTGAAACAGCAGGGCGCACGCGTGTTTGTCCTCAGTGAGGACTGCGATGTGGAGGGCATCGAAAGCCTCTCCGACAAAATCCAGCAGGCCTCAGACCAGCCTCTGTCACCTCAGCTGAGGGCCAACATTACCATCAAGAGTCCTGCGCTGTACATCTATACCTCCGGGACCACAGGTAATCGGACAAGCCCGTCTGACCTTTGCCTCTAATCCGCAGGCCTTGAGTGAGAGGAGCAGGACACTAAAACCATGCTAAGTCTGCCCTTAATGAAAGTGTTATCTTTTAGGGCTTCCCAAGGCAGCTGTTATTAACCATGAGAGGCTATGGATGGCAACATTTTTACAGTCTATTGCTGGCGTACGCTCAGACGATATCATCTACATACACCTGCCTCTCTACCACAGTGCAGGCTTTCTGATGGGACTTTGTGGATCCATAGAAAAAGGTAGCGCATGAGTATTTCCCATGAAACACTAAATACTTTACAGTATATTGTACAAAAGCACCATAAAACTGCAAAAAAAAAGAACCCAAAAACCCCAACAATATTATTTTCAAGCTGCAATCTGATGATGACACTAAGTTTGATAATGGTTAAACTAACAGGTATATGACCTCAAATAACAGTTTGCCCTAATTTTCACTGTTTGTGTTTCAAAGTCCTAGAGTTCATAAGTTTACATAACTTACCAAGCTCTCACTGTTAGATGCTGAAATCTGTGCCTCTACATTTCTAGGCATCACTGTTGTTTTAAGACGTAAATTCTCTGCCTCTCACTTCTGGAATGACTGTAGAAAGTACAATGTGACCGTCATTCAGTACATAGGAGAAATTATGCGCTACCTCTGCAACACACCAAAGGTAAACAAACCTCAGTGTAAAACCACTTCTGGTCCTAACTGGTATTCACAAGTAACATGTTGATCACGATGTTAGTGGCTCACATACTTGCATGCGCAGCTAACAACAGGAGTCATGACTAACCGTTTCTGCTAAACTAAAAAAAGGTGGATAAAATGCAATGTTTTATTTTTCCCAGGCTAACCTGTCTCCTACTCTCTTCTAGAGAGACGACGACAGAGATCATAAGGTTCGATTGGCGGTGGGGAACGGGATAAGGGTTGACACATGGGAGGAGTTCCTGCAGAGATTCGGGGACATTCGCATCTCTGAATGCTACGGAGCAACAGAGGGAAATATTGGCTTTATCAATTATGTTGGGAAAGTTGGAGCCATTGGCAAAGAGAATTTTCTTCATAAAGTAAGAGAGAGAGAGAGAAAAAAATGTTTATTTTTATTTTTATTTTTAAGGAATGGCAATCTCTAGCACAGTGAGATGAGCAGACAGGGTTTGATTTAGATATTACAAGGTCTCATTTTATTATTACAGCATAAAGAGTATACTGCCAGAATTATGAGACATGATTTTCAAAACAAGTTTCAGTATTCTTTTTGAGATTCAGTATGTTTTACTGCCTTGAACTGTTTTTCAGATGGCATGTCCTTATGCCCTCATCAGGTATGACACAGAGAAAGAAGAGCCCGTCAAAGACTCAAGAGGATTTTGTATTAAAGTCCCCAGAGGTGAGCCGATCTCCAGCTTTCTCCAGCTAAAGCTTTCTCTTAACCTTTTCTGCTGTAACTAATACAAATCATGGGCGCTATTGCTTTTATCCGCAGGAGAGACTGGCTTGTTGGTGGCGAAGATTGGAGAAAGATCACCTTTCAGCGGCTATGCCAAGAACAGCAACCAGACAGAGAAGAAGAAGCTGAAAGATCTGTTTGTGAAGGGAGACCTCTACTTTAACAGTGGTGATCTTCTAAAGATCGACAATGAAGGATTTGTCTACTTTCAAGACCGCATTGGAGACACTTTCAGGTCTGTGAATGATGGAAATGTGTTTAATTTCGTAGAGTTGAGCAAATGATGAAGAAGAGGGACCCACTCTTGTCCTGAACCTGATTAATGGATGACCTTTTTTAAAAATCACTTTTTTTAAGATCAGTTACGTGGAAAATGAGACCAATACATCACAGGAAAACTGAATTTAAGATGTAAGACAAAACATTTGACTATAAAATCTTGAAAGGTCTCAAAGTTATGTAACTGATTTCAGGAGCTGCACACATCCTGGTAATTCTGCTATGCTTGCTTTCGGTGTTTGAATCCCTGTAGTTCAATGGTTGATTTCCTTATATTTAAATTATAACAAATTTGTTTCCAGCCTTTAATGAAAAAATTGCAGCAAAGTTGTGCCTTGCGTTCATATTGTTATCTCACAAAGGTGGAAAGGAGAAAATGTGGCAACCACAGAGGTGGCCGATCACTTGCTCATGGTGGACTGCATTGAGGAGGCTAATGTCTATGGTGTGAAGGTGCCAGGTAATAATTATATTAATACCCATGATTTAAGATTTATAATGGACACACCCATTAGATAATGGTTATAGGAAACATAGCATTTCCTTGAAAACATGCTACTCCATAATATGAAATTTTTAATAAAAGCGCTTTATCCGACCACTATGTCCGTTTGACTCTGTTAGGGATTTTTAAAGGTCCAATAATAACCCCTTCACATGCCTGTTAATTATTAGTCAATGGAACAATGCAACTAAAGAAAAAACAAAAAAAAGCATGAAAACTTTTACTAATTTTAAAAAGGAAAGCATGTATTTGAAATAGTTTTCATTAAGCTTGCCATGGTATAAAACACGTTTAACGATCTCTTATACTCATTTCCGGTAATAAGTCTCCTTTTTACTCTGACCTTGACTGATCAGGACATGAGGGCAGAATTGGAATGGCAGCACTAAAGTTGAAAGAAAACATGGACTTTGACAGCAAAGCTACATATCAGCATGTCAAAAACGTCCTCCCCAGCTATGCAAGACCACGCTTCATACGCATACAGGTAAACAAATTCCTGACGGATTTGATTGCAAGATTAAAACATATTGGAAAAAAAAATCATTATAACCATTTTGTAACCGTTAATTTTTGTTTTGGCAGGATGCACTGGTAGTGACTGGGACATTTAAGCAAATAAAGATGAAGCTGGCAGGGCAGGGCTTCAACCCTGTCGATATCAGTGACCCTTTGTTCTACCTTGACGACAATGAAGGCTACGTACCCATGACGCAGGAGATTTACAAGTCCATCACAGAGGGAAGATTCAGGCTCTGAATGAGTTCAGTGTTTATTATCAGATTATCAACTTCAAATATTACATTTGATTTTTTAGGTTTTTGCTGATACAGGACATCCAATGACACCAGCTGACCGGCACATTGATTATTTATATCCATCACATTTCATGAGCTGCTTTACCTTCTGTGAGGAAATTCCCTGTACTGAAATATTACAAAAGAATTAATGTTGTTTCAAATGCTTTGTAATTAAAAGATTTTAAAAACTTGAGGGTAAATGAGCAAAGCAATTCAAAATCATCGACATACCGTAATTAGATAGTGATCTTCAACTGGTCAACACAACCACACAGCAGTAAATTGCTGAATTATCAATAACTGAATTACCCTATGTGTGTGTGCGTGGGGGGGGGGGTGAACTACTGCGCACTGCTTTCATGATCATTGCATGAGCTTAGTTGCAGTTGCAGTTTCCACTGGAGTAGGAGTGGGAGCTGTGTTGCCTATAGGCGAAGAAGTCAAACAGTCCATTCTTCTGCAGGTGGGGGGCAACTGTTTCTGAGGCGCCTGTGACACCTTCAGGGGGCAGCACAGCTGGTGCCGACCGCACTGCACCCACTGGTTGCAGAAACTCGGCACGCTGTAGAACTTTGTAAGTTTTTTCAGGACCTGTTTGCCCAGTAGATTCGAAGACAGCTCTGTAATCTTGTAAGTAGGACCAGATCCCGGTGTTGAAGGTGTGGGGAGAGCACCCGAGGCATCTTTAACGCTAGGCCTTGTGTCAAAGTCGTAGCCAGACAGCGGCCCAACGTGAGTGAAAGGCAGAGGCTCGCTGTTGCAGCTAAGAGAGCGCATTGGTCTCCTAGATCGATTCCAAGCCTTGTCGATCCACAGCTCCACCTGTGCTTTGTCCAGCCAGGATGCAGGATCCTCTTTCTGATCCGACCCGGTGTCTGAGTCTGGGCCTCCGTTTTCCTCTGATCCCATCACCTCATCGTCTCCTGACCTTGGTCGATCTGAAGTATTCAGACCCTGCGTCTCAGCCAGAAGAGTAGAAGCCGTTTTGGAGATGATGCCCCAATCCTTAAGGATGTCATCTGCAGTAGTGAACTGTGAGGTCACTGTGAATCGGATGATGCGTTTGGTGTGAATGTCCGCGGGGATGAGGTACATGTTGCCTGAGCGGGTCAGTCTTCTCAACAGCTCTTGGGTAATGGCATTTCCTCCCTAGATTAAGAAAACAACATAAAATATTCATGAACACTGTAAAAAAAGAACCCCACAAAGCTTCCAAATGAAACTAGAATATTTTCAGTGACAACAGTTCAAGGTCTCAGCTCTTTTTAGTGATCACTCATATTGTTCTGCCCTTCACCTGATCTTGATAAAACTATACAACTCTATTCAAGTAACTCACCTTTGAACAAGGTGTGACTGGGAAGTTTTATATGTACCAATAATGATTAGTAGGTGAAAGATATGTTGCTTAATGACAAAGCCCAATTTAACACACTTTTTTTTTTTTGTTAATAGTTTACTGCTTTGATAGTTTAAATTTGTGCCACATACTTTCAGACGGAAGACCACCAAGCCAAGGTGCCTCTCGGCAGGAACCTCAAAATTTGGGTCACTCCTTATGTGAGACTCTAAGAGCTTTGCCATCTCAATCCCCTAAAAACAGCAGAAAAAAGAAAACATTTAAATTATTAAACTTTAAAATAAATAAAAACCCCAGGGGGGTGCCACACGTACAGAGTTCCTGACTACATAAACTTTGTGCTAATTCCATAATTTGATCATATTGGATTATTTTTCCTTAAAATAATTTCACATGAAGAGAACTGAATGCCACTTACATGTCTGATATGAGCCTGGAGGTTTTTCAGTCCAAAGCAGCGCATGACAAACCAGAGTTTCAGAGAACGGAAACGTCGACTGAGGGGAATTTGCCAATGCTGAACAACAATGACAACAAAAAGAAATACAGTTATTAATGTTATTGGACTAAACAGTTCTCTATAATAGTTGAATATTTGATATGGTGAAGATGTGATATTATCATACCATAAAGTCAGTGGCTGCCTGTGAGTTTTCATGTCTGAGATATACAGGATCAACACTGAAGGTCTGTTGGAGCTTATATTTATCCCTAACCCTGAGAAAACAACATTAAACCATATTACCAACCAACAAGCATCCTTGGTAGTAACTTTGGATTTATTGGTTTTTAATTTCAGACCTATGTTCATAGATGTTTGAAGACATAAATGCTAGACCCAGTATAGAGGAGAGATAAGGCTTCAGTGTTCTGACTCACCAGAAAGCTGTGCAGTCAAAATGGACCATCATCCACTTGGAGGGGTTGAAGACAAAAGAGTGGGCAAATTCAATGCCCTCCAGTGACCAGCGGAGCTCGGGACAGAAGTAGGCAGAGCCGGCATACGCGGCATCAACATGAAGCCATAGTCCTTCTTCTGCACCTTTAAAAAAAATGAAAAATTTCAGTAAAAGCCCTGTACTTATAATGCACATAAGTGTAAAAGCAGACATCACTGAAGGTAAGTTTGAAGACATACACACTGGTCCCAGTTCAGATAACTTGTCAAAGGCACACACTCCTGTAGTTCCCAAAGTTGCACAGAGCTGAACAGAAAAGAAACAAAATCACATGGTTTTAATTATTTAAAAAAAAAAAACCACACCAATGTTTTATTTGTTCACATAACAAAGTTTTGATTATAATTCACTGGCCATTTTCCATACTGTACTTTTTTAGCTTTCTAAGTGTTTCTTATTAACCTTCTATGTAGGATTGTTTCTGTTTCATTTCAATACAGTTATGAAGGAAAATGTTTGGGTCTTTACAGTGGTGGAAGAAATCTTCAGGCATCTCTTCAGTATTATCAACAAAACAAAGTATCAGAAGTAAAAATAATGGTTCTGTGGTGAAATGTCTCCTGTGACTGATTATCATGTATTGCATTTATAGGTTGTTCATGCTGATGCATCAATGTGCAAACAGTGTTAATTCAAGTTAAGTCCTCTAGGTTTCAGGAATCTGCATGATTTAATGAGTTCATGTGTGACATTTGGCAAATCAACTCCCTAATCTTGTAGCACAATTGTGTACATTTTCAAAACTACTCGGCAGTGTTGTGTTGAAATTGCACAGTATGTGATGTCAAAGACACTGGTATTATTCTTAAATTCCACACTTAGACACGCTCTTACCCTCATGATACCCGCTCGTCCTTCAGTTCAAATACGTACCATGAAAGGGACCAGTCCTCCCCTCCTGTCTTCTTGTATGGCTTGTCTTAAAGTGTCTCCTCTCAGAGACAACTGCTCATCAGTGGACAGAAACCTGATCTTTACCAGAGAGATCAGACCGGCCTTCTCCACTGATGAATGAGCCTATAGAAGCAGTCGTTAATGCCGAAAAAATTTGTGTTTTTCATCAGATTGATAAGAACTTCTTGTACAAGAAGCGATAAACCGACCTGATCTGAGGCATAGGCCACCAGTCTGGAATTTAGGACTGAGTCATCGACGTCCTGGTCCAGCTCTGCCTGCAGCTGCAAAATTTTATCTTTCCTGGCCGCCAGCAGAGCAACCAGTGTGCTCTCGCTGACTGTGCTCTAACAGGGAAGTCAAGTAGAAGAGGAAGATAGTAAACTCCCGGTTACCACAGATCCTACTGTTTTGATTTTGTTTTTTTGGTTTAAAATAAACATATCAAGGTGTGATGAACCTGCAGTATTCCTCCACCTCTGCTGTCAGGGTGGTGATGCAGGAAAAAGGAAGGAAGCCCCAGTGCTTTACACAACCAGTCCATCACATTCATCTCCAGCTCCGTGCATGCCGGGCTAGAGGCCTGTGCAAAAAAAAAAAGGCAACAAGGACAAAATCATTCATAACTTCGCTGTTGTGGCTGTGTTAGTTGTTTTTAGGTAGTGTAATGGAGGGAAAAAAATGGGTTATCTCCTTACCCAGGTGAATCCCACACAGTTGATGGCATCGGCCAGCATGTCCCCAAGCATAGAGGGCCAGGACGTCAGACTCGGGTAGTAGGCGTGCATATAAGGGCTCTGCCAGTGAACCATCTGGGGGGGAGGGGAGGAAAAATACTTGCTTCGTCGCCATAGTTTGAAACGGCTGACACGATGACAGGTGACAGTAAGAACTTACTCCAGGCATGATGACTTTCTCGATGTCGTTGAAGACACTCTCCCAGTCCTCTGGCTCCGTAGGCGCGGCGTCGGGGAGAAGCTCCTTCATGTAGCCTGGTTTAACATCTGGAATCACCCTCCTCTCCCTGATGGAGCCCAGGTACCGTGTGATGTAGTCCACCAGCTCCTTAGCTAAAGATGAACAGAGAGATTATATTAGGATTATCATTCCAGCTGTCACAGTATTATTAATGGTAATTTTCATTTTTATTTTTTTATTTTTGCAGTGAAATACAACATTAACACAGACATGTAGTAAAATGGAACTAATGGTTACCTCTGCGGTTGTATTCCTCAGCCTGCATTTTTTTTTTTTTTTTTAAGATGAGTGCTCTTTGAATTAATTTGATGTGTGTGACTGATGGCTACAATGATGCTTTGTGTATTCAGTAGCAGAGATCAGAGACCTATATAGACCCTGTTGTGAGGAACACGCCCTGAATTGGTGACGCATTTGAACCAATAAGGGAAATGCCTTATCTTTCCATCATTTCAATTGTGGGTTCCACCACCCTTTGACTCCACATTTGTACTAAATATTTACCCCCCTATAGTGGTTTGTCAGTGAAATTATACAGTATTTAGCCCAACAGGAAAATACAGTATATCAACAGTGTAACTGGTTGTACTTCACAGTGCAATATTTTTTTGTACATATGCAATATACATCAGTCCTCTGCACATGAAACAAATACTTTCAATTTCTTAAAAAGTCTCTGTGTATTTATTTTATGTCAATAAATTACTAGATTCGTGTAGCGGAATATTTTTTAAATTTTTCTCCTTTCATTCTCTATCTTGCCATCCTTTGGAGTGTCCCAACACCTAGGTTGAGAGCCACTGGATTAAACTACAAAACTGTACCTAAAGTAGTTAAAACCAGCTACAACTAGAGCAGCTACAACAGTAAAATGGTGCTTAGACACTAATGCAACAGAATTAACCATCCAATTTATCATATCGGTCATGAGGGCAGATTTTCTGTGAAATTTGTAGTTTTACTTTTAATACTTAGTAACTTTAACTGATAATACTTCTGTAGTTTTACTTTTTAGGATTTTAAATGCACGACTTTTACTTGGAAAGGATTAGTAGTTCTTCCACTACAGCTGAGGGTTCATGAGTTGATTAATGAGCTTGGAAATGAAGTGTACACCCAGTTCTGCTATGCAAACTCTCATTCATTTTTGGGATTTTTCTCTTATCCATGCATTTTTTTGGAAAATCTTATGTATTGATATACACATAATCAAACTGAATATGACCTCTCTTTGCCCTCAAAGAGTTACTGTACATTTTTTACACATTTTGGGAAATATGCCAAGACTATTCCCTTTCTTTCTTACCAGGAAAAAGATGTGAAAGATCGATAACACATGTACACCACGTATAAATGATAAATATTTAGCTTGAGGTAGCTATGCTATTTCCTTCCCTTGTCCCACCTGAACATGTTACAGAAGATGACTTTTAGAGCAAATTGATGTTTGTATTGGATGAAGACTCTTCACAAACAAATGGAGAGGTAAAGTATAGGGGACATTACTAAAAAGAAATTAACAATGCGTGAACACACAGTAAAAGGTAATAGAATGACAAGGGCAAACACATTTATATCCCAGCTTATCTATGCCTTTTAAACTCTGACAAAAGCTCAAGCGGCAGCTGGACTGTTCACACAGTGCTCTTTACTTCACATTGTGCTCAACATGTGCTAGATCTCATCGGGTTCTCTGGGGAAAGCCAGTGGTTTGACGCAAATCCAACCCACACAGGCTAAGCACACATCAGTGCTGTACCAGACAGACTATGATGAGAGGCAGGAAGTTCCTTCTGTTGATTCGGTGACACTAAAAAGGCAGCGGATAATGTTTATCCAAGCCATTTGAAACCCGTATTTCCATTCCATTATATTAAAATTAAGAAGGTCATGCAGCAGAAATAGTTTGTCCAGTGTAGTTTATTATATCCACAAAGAGCTGATTCATCACACAAATTTGTCAAACACTGTTTTTCTTTTTCTTTTAGGTGCAGTTCTTTTAACTTTATAGCATTTTTATTTTTCCTCCCTTCATCATTCTTAATTTCATCCTTGTGACTGGAAGGTTGATTTTTTTGGATCTGGGAGAGGACATTGAAAGAATACCACATTATTTTTCTATAGGGTGCAATTCTTTGGACTAAAATAGTAAAAAGTTTCAATATATTGCACTTACTCGTTCATTTTACATATTACACTGCAATACTTTTGTTTGTTCAGAACTGTTACATGGATCAAGCCTATGTTTGTGGTCACATTTTAAAACATGGGCAGTAAGTTGAACATTTATTCTTGCAAGTGCTCTGAATCATAGTTGAACTAAAACCATCAAGATCTTTGATTCTCAGAAATCATTGTTACACAGACTGCTTTTGAAACTATTGCAGGCAATGAGCAGAGTTACGGTAAGTGTTTGTGTGCGCGGGGTATAATGCACAGCCATAACCGTTGCATGACAAGCAGCAGAGCACACTGTGACTATTGTGTTCTTCGTGTGCCTTTACGTACGTCTGGGGGTCGAAGCCAGATGAAAGCAGGTTCGACCATAATTGTGCAAATGAGGCTCGGGCTCTGCATTGTGACATCAAAGTAAAAGTGCTTTATGATAGAACCTGTTCTGTTGCTTTTATTTAAATAAGCAGGAACAAAAATGTCAATGGGAAATCAGCCTTTCACAAAGAAAACCTTGGGCTTGATAATTGAAGCCAACAGTCCGAAACAGAGAAGATTTGGCCTCTTAGTTTGACATGGGCAGGGGGGAAAAAAGACCCACTGACTTATGATGAGACAGTGTGTGAAAAAGGGGAATCAGAAACTAAGCGAGGAATTAAGAAATGGTTCTTCAGGGTGACAGCAATTTTGGTTGTAGGTTATAATGAACCTTTATTGTATTTTCTTCAGCCATTAAAGTAAACTATTACTGGCTGAATGAATAGTTTTACAGACTCAGAATAATCAATTAATTAATCAAATTTTACTTTTATAGCATTTCTATTTTCCCTCCCTTTATCCTTCTTAATTTTGTCCTTGTTAGCTTCCCACAATGGATGTGTGTGAGTGTTAACAGGGTATTCCTGAAGAAGAAACCATTGGACTTGTATTGCTTCACAATGTTCTTTATTTTCTTCAGAGAAGTGGCTTGAAACATTAACATCTGGCCTGATTTATGATGGTTAATTTGTTTCACCCCACATTTTGACCTTGCATGTGCTATGGCTCGGGTGAACTTTAGATTGGTAATGCATGCCAGATCCTAGGAAAGTTCCATTGCAGGGTCTAAAGTTGTACTAGAAGTGAAGTGGAAAGTGGAATTAAATACCTAAGGCCCCAACATGAGGAGTGTCCTCAAAAAGCCTGGAATTAAAGCATTGTTTTCATCTGCCTCAGTAAATTTTACATTGCACAGCACATGAATTGTCCAGCCATGTATCACGGGCTGGACGAGTAGTTTGACAGATTACTTATCTATTTTAAATATTTCCAGAGCTTCTCTCACCATCTTCTCGTGTTACTGAGTGTGTCACACACGGTAAGCTGTTAAAAGTCATTTCTAACAATTATTTTCAGCGGTTTACACTAAAACAGGATTTGCAAGTAAATGAAGCCGTCTGTTTTATTGTATAAGCATTGTACAATATTATAGAATTTTAACATGTTTGTATACAAGTAATATTCTTTTTTTAATTACAAGCTTACTATAGTTTACTGATGTAATAAAACTTCAAAAGCCTCATAAAGCCTCATGATGCAGCTTGGTAATATTTAACATGTGTAGTTCACCTAAATTCTGCAAATAAAACATGAGTCCAACAAAGTCTTATTTGATTTTCTTCAATTATTAAATACAGTTGTGTGGTGAAATAGAGTAAAATTTTGTAAACACTCACATTGAAATGTCACACAGTAATTAAATTATGTTGAGAGAAGAGGCTGACATATGCTGAGATTTCAAACTTTGCAGACATTCTTAAATGCATTTAAAACGCTTCATAACAGATTACCCCAATAACTACTACAGATACAGGGGATTAAACATATTGATTTAGTTATTTGTAAAGAAGTCACAACGGATTTACTAAAAATGTAGAGGGCCCCCGATGAGACTGCATATAAATGTGCCCCACATTTTTGCGCCATGCTACTGCGTAAGACATGTATGGCCAAAAAAAAAAAAAAAAAGCAAACATTAGGATTGCACATACAGGCAACAGCTGGAATCAGAATGACACAGACTATAGACTTGTGCAAGAGTGGAGGGCAGCGCACGGAAAGGGCAAGTCTAAAAACAGGACGTGGCAATGTCAACACTATCCCAATGCAGGAAGGGATCTGACCGGCTTCCAGTGAACAGTGCAAAGAACCTGAAACACGCCACAACGTCCGATGGCAGCGCGTAGGAGACATGGTGGAGCAGGATCATGTTCACTGAGCTTGAACCTATTATAGGGATTTCTATGAAAGGGGTGGGTGGTGGTGGGTGGTGGGGGGGGGGGGTAGTATTGTAATGGGCTGGGACAGGGCAAAGGAAATCTGTCGGCGAAGTGTCAAATTAACTCCAGAGGGTGGCGGTAATGAGACGTTTAGGGATGCCAGCTGCTGCTAAAGCTCATAAAAGAAGAAGAAGAAGAAGAAGAAGCAGGAAAAAGACGGAGAAGAAGAAGAAGCAGAAGCACAGAGGCGGAGTAACAAGAAATCAGGAACCAGCTGTCAAAAAAAAAAAAGTAGCTCAAGTGTAAGCGACGAATCAGTAAGAGGTCATTTCTTTTTCTTTAGTGAAGTTGACGTTGTCTTAACGAACAACCGGCCGCTATACGCGAGTCGTTACTGTCCCTGGAGGATCGCTCTTTACCGGTAAACGTGATCGGAGCCGTGACTAACTGTGCTGTAGTTAAATAGCCCACAGTCGCTAACCCAACGCGTAACTGCGTGTGCTCCGAGCCTAGCTTGCTTGCTAACTAACTTAGCTGAGTGGCCACAAGGCAAAGTTGACATTTTAATTAGCCCGAGAGTGGTTTTGTGGATACGCTGCACCGTGAGCTGTCAGTTCGGTTGTCCGTTGGCTGGCCAGCAGGCATCCGGTCAGGACTAACGTTAGCCGGGAAACTACTTGACGTTGTTGTCATTAGTGTTGACATGTCCTGCGCCAGCCGTCCACAGCGACAAGCTAACCGATGTCGGGCTAGTGCGCTAACATCGAGAGCTACTTAGTCAAATGTAACTTACTGTCGACGTGTCACGTTTTTAGCTCGACTTTGACTAATTGGGGCCGTTTTTAAATGCTGCTCGACAGGTCAAAGCAAGCGAAGACCCGGTTCGTTTACCTGATACCTAGCCGAGAAGGTGCTGATAAAAGTGCAAGCTAAACACTAACTGCACGGTTGATGCTAACGTCGTTCAACAGTTAAGTGCGACCCGGAGTGGTCGGATCATTTAGATCAGCCGTGTGTTTTACTTTTATTTTTGCCTTTTTTTTATTTTACAGACGTTTCTCCAGAGATGTCCAGAGTTTGCGAGCAGCATTGACCGGTTGCCCGTCTGTGACTGAACACGCCCGTCGAGATGCCTGCTGTGTCCACCGGGGTCAAGGAGCTGTACCTGTCCACATCTCTGGGGGACCTTAATAAAAAGGCTGAAATAAAGCCAGACAAGACGAGCACCAGAAGGTAAACCCCTCGTTTCATGTTAACTGTCATCGGATAACCTGTTATCATTTAACCTGCAGAATATTTATTTCATATACAGTGCATCAACAAATGTGCGTGTATATATAAATCACGTTTAGTGGTATCAACCCAGTATGGCATGTGCGATGTAATTATGTGACACCAGTGATATGATTAATCAAAAGCCTTATAAAACACACTCATAATACAGAGAGACAGTGGTTCTATGTCTTTTTTTTCCCAGTATCACTAAGTGAGTAGAAAAAGATGGCGAGGTCCCCAGTCAACTTGAACCAATAACATTGCAATCCCATTGTTCTGAAGGGTTTTGTTTTTGTTTTTGTTTTTGTTTTGTTTTGTTTTGTTTTTGTTTTTTTTTTAATTTGCTGTGTTTCAGCTATGTTCAGAGTGCCTGCAAAATCTTCAAGGCGGCAGAGGAGTGTCGTCTGGACAGAGATGAGGAGAAAGCGTATGTGCTGTACATGAAGTATTTAACAGTATATGACATTATCAAGAAAAGACCGGACTTCAAACAGCAACCGGTATAGTTGATCATTTTGAGTACTTTTTTAAAATTTGTTTTTTTTTTTAAATTAAACTAAAGGTATAATGTTTATAGTGTTCTTATATATATATATATATATATATATATATATATATATATATATATATATATATATATATATATATATATATATATATATATATATACACACACACACATTAGTTAAGTAACTCTTTTCTATTCCACTGTATAAAGGAGTATTACATGACCATGCTTGGACCAAACAGCTTTAAGAAAGCCATTGAAGAAGCTGAGAAGCTCTCTGAAAGCCTTAAACTCAGGTTAGAGGCATTGGTTGTCTTCAATAGTCGGAACATGAGTATGCAATTGCATTTTCTCTGTTTTGCTCAGCTAATCTTGACATTTCTAAACAGGTACGAGGAAGTTGAGGTTCGAAAAAAACTTGAGGAGAAGGAAAGACAGGAGGAGAAGAAAAGAAGGGAGGAAATAAAGGAGAAAGAAGGGGGTCGAGTCTCTCCAAAAACATCAACAAACAAGAAGGACAGCAAAAAGGTAGAATCATCAAGTAATCGATATTCTGTTATAGTGCCTGTGTATTAAAACATATTCACTTGAGACTTTGTTCTACTGAGACTTACTTTAGTCTATGCACATATGCACATTATGCGGATTGACTAATTTCTTGTGTTTTTTAATTTGAGGCATAGTTAATGCACCAAGCCCATTTTATAGCTAAGTAGAACAGTCACGATTATGTAAATGAGATCCTAAATTGTGTCACCCTCACAAAAGACCTGACCTATAGCTGAGAATAAATTTGAAGTTCTGCAAGTGGATGTTGAGGCTGAAGTTGTACTTTGAGCCTAGAAAATATTTACCATATATTTGAGTTACTTTTAGGAAAGGAAATCCCTGAAAAATGTATCTGGTTAAAGCTTTAGACATTTTTCTCTGGCCAGTCAGCCATTCAGTCATACATAACATGGTTGTTTCATGTCCTTATAATTTTAAGTCTATATTTCACATCACATCATATCATTAATTAATTAGCAAACATTTTAATGCAGTTGTTGTCAATGGTTGTGTTCTTTTATCATTATAAGTTTTTTATGTAAGGAGAAATTAAGCCATATGGAAATAGTCAGATCAATACTGTTAACATGTTACCATATGATTGTTTTAGCACCTATTTTTTTTTTTTTTGTATATGTCAGGCAAAAGGAGAGCAGAATGAACTGAAGAATGCAACCTCAAAAGGTAAGCAGGGTAAAACACAAAAGAAGTCTGATAAACTTGTATTGTGCTCTATTTGATAATGGTGAAAATCATTCTATAAACTGAGAATCTTGCTGCCATTGTGCTTGAAATTAGATTTTTTTTCTTGTGTTGATTTAATGACACTGTCTGATAGCTGCAGTGCCAGCTGGTGGGATCACGGCTGAGAAACTTTTCCACTTGATGAAGGACCAGACGATTACAATAATTGTCATGGATGCCCGCAGCCACAAGGACTTCGAGGAGTCCCACATTCAGGTCCCAGCCCAGAGCTGTATCAGTGTGCCTGAGGAGGCCATTAGCCCAGGGTGAGAATGGGGTGTGGAGAACAGGTTTCATACATGACTGTTTCATCTGACACTGTGTGTGTAATTTGTAATCTTGATTTTTAACCTGATTATTTATTTATTTTTTTTTGTTGTTGTTTTTTTGTCATGAACTATCAGACAATGAAAGACAAAAAGTGTTAACTTCTTACCCTCCGAACTGGATTGTAATGACTTTTCAGAATCACTGTGAATCTGATTGAGACAAAGCTACCGGAGATGTCCAAAGAACACTGGAGGCGGCGGGGAGTCGTGGACTATATAGTCCTACTGGACTGGTTCAGTTCTGTCACTGACCTTAAACTGGGCACCACCTTGCAGAGCCTCAAAGACGCCCTCTTTAAGGTTTGCGTGTGTGTGCGTGTGGTGTGTGGGTGTGTGTGTGTGTGCATGTGTGCATTGGTGTTTTTGAATCTTTCTTGTAAGGTACAGTAATGTGTTTGCACACTCCACAGTGGGACAGCATGACCATCCTGCATAGTGAGCCACTGGTGCTGGAGGGGGGCTATGAGAACTGGCTGTTGTTTTACCCCATGTACACAACCAACGCAAAAGTACGACCCCCCAGACAGAATATCATGAGCACCGTCCCTCAATGTGAGTATCTCTGTCATACCTGCTCATTATACATGTTACAGCTTTGGCACTCACTGATTATCAGGCCATCGTAAGTAAGAATACTAATGCAGATGCATCCAAATATTCTGCCATTTTATTTTACGACTTTATAAAAGCAAGCGGAAAAAATGTTGTTTTTGGTTCACAAATCAAACTACTGTGTTTCTGGATCTCATTTCCCACTCTGTGCTTGTGTTTTCTGTAACTGATCCCTCCTACACCCTAAAATCCATCAAAAATCAGATGAGATCTGTTACCATCATTTAGTGGTTTTCTTTTATATGGAAAACTGTCAAAGTGACAAAGTTTAATAGAAAAGTGTAATAAATGCACAGACACGTTCGCAAAGACAGTTTAACTGAAATGGCTCTTAGATTTAATGCCTCTACAAGAAAAGTATGAATCTTGTAATACACATATAGTGTAACCGTTTAGTCTTAATTTTTCTGACTTTGAAATGATTCTTCCTTAGATTTATGCATTTTCATTGATGTATTTAACAGTGAACTTCAGCTACCCATCCCTTGAGGAACCAAAGGCTCCGACCCCACCTCAACCAGAGCCCGAGATGACAACTGAGCCTCAGGAACCCTCAGTTCCTGTGTTGTTGAATGGGGTGACACCAGCAGACCCCCCCGCATCGAAAACCTCCATGGTTACTGAAAGGTTGCCAGACACTGTTGATTCCCCTGTCAAAGTGTCCGCAAATTCTGGTCTAGACATTAGTAAGACATGCCCTACAGCAGGTACATCCAACCAGTCACCTGCAACAGCCAAGTCCTTCCCACAGGTATTCTGTCAACTTTGATAATCTTATATAGTTTTTCGAGAATACAAAACATCAAGGGCTACAAGTGTGTCTAATATCACTTTGTTTTGTTTTATCCTATTGTTCTTTTTTTCCAGTTTGACCGTGCCAAGAAACCCTCTGTCTTGGTGTCAGATGAGCCGAAGCCCATCCAGAATGGTTCAACGAAGGAATCCACCCAGAATGGCCCAGTTATCCCTGACCGCTCTGTCAAACCATCTTTCATACCCAACACTTCTTTGTCTAAAGAAGAACAAAGTCAGATACACTCTGAGGCAGTGGCAGTGATGGAGAAGGCCAGGCAAGAGCAGGAAAAACGCATCCAGGAACGTCGTTTAGAGGAGGAGAAGCGGGAGAAGGAAAAGAGGGAGAAGGAGCTGAAAGAGAGGCTAGAAAGAGAGGAAAGTGAGAAGAGAAAGGAGGAAGAGGAGAGAAGACGTCAGGAGAAAAAGAGACTGGAAAGGCAGAAGGCAGAAGAGGAGGAAGACAAAGAGAACAGAGAGTTGGAGGACAAAGAGAGGAAGAGAAAGGAGCAGAACTCTGACACACCCTCGAAGAGCATGTCCCTGGATTCACCTGCTCCCAACCATGTTGTCAGTGAGATTAAAGTGAGTCCTCTTTCTATCCGTGTTATTTCATTGGTGAATGTTAAATGACATTAAAACATCAATATCGGTGTATTAAGTTTCCATCACTGATAAAGATGCATGCTGACCACAGCCGGGGTGGGGTAAACAGAGGTCAGGAGACCAAAGTCAACTCATATGTGTTTATCCCATAGAGGGAGCCCTTAACCAGAGCAAGGAGTGAGGAGATGGGTAGGAGTGTGCCAGGCCTGCCAGATGGTTGGATGAAGGTAACATATGTTAAAAATTGAAATGTTTTGAGTCATATGAGGTTATTAAAGATGAAAGTTTAATGAAAAAAAGCTAAAAGGCATATATTTTGATTGATTGATTGAGAAATATTCATTTCTTTATGCCTGGTTGTGAGTTTCTGCCTAATGTTCTATTTCTTTTCATTATTACCACTCCGTTTTTGGACAGTTCCTTGACACAGTGACGGGGACCTACCGGTACTACCACTCCCCAACCAATCGTGTCCACCTGTACCCTCCTGAGGTCACTGTTCCACAGACGCCACCCTCCACACCGCCGACAGTCAAACAGAAACCAACACGACCAGCTGAGCCGGATCCCAACCGTGAACGAGAGCGGGAGCAGTCTAAACTGAAACGCTCCTACTCCTCCCCAGATATCAGCCAGGACCTGAGAGAGGAGGCCCAGAAGAAGGCCTCCGCCCCGACCGCTGCTGCTGCCACACCCACCATCAACAGAGAAACCAAGTAAGGCATACATGTTTTATGATACACCAGGCGAATATGGATAATTGTTGTCTGCTTTTTGGTATGATTTGTCTATCCCTAACTCAGAGTGACTAAACAATAAAAATCCCTGTATATAACAAACTATTGTAAAGCCTAATAGATGCTCCCTCTGTGAAAACCTTGTTATATTATATATTCACTATATATATATATATATATATATATATATATATATATATATATATATATATATATATATAGTTGTATTTGTTACCTAAAATGTATTTCATTCATTTCGGTTACTGTATTTTAATGTGTAATCAGAACCAGCTTCACAATGAAATGCTGATTAAAACAACAGTAAAGTATAATCTAGGTTTCAAAATGTTTACTTTTCATCCAAATTTAGACCAGATCTAACTGAAATGTGTCCGTATGTTGAAACGCACTTCATTTTATCAGTGCTTACTGGGTTCACCCTATTTCAGTCATTTTGAGCCACTGTAATAAATGGACAGTTTCCTGCATTTGGCATCTATTTTGATAATCTAGCTACACTGAATTTCTTTGGATATGGTACACATTGTGTTTATTTTGGTCTAATCTCTTCAGAAAGTTGTCTGGTACTCTGTCATTGTGCTCCTCTGTCCTTTTAGACCCGCCAGTGCTAAAGTTTATTCTAAAGTGGAGATTGTGCGGCCTTCAGCTGCCAAAATTCGCAATCTGAATCCTACATTTGGAGGTTTGGGTGCATCACTGACTGGGCTTCGTAACCTGGGAAACACATGCTACATGAACTCCATCTTGCAGTGTCTGTGTAACACTCCTGCCATGGCTGATTACTTCAACAACAACTACTACATGGAGGACATCAACAGGTCAGGGCCTAAATTAGTGGAATTACTTTCCATGAAAAATCTGGTATGAGGGAAATATTGAACATATCTCTCTGTTCTCTCTCTGTTAGGTACAACATCCTTGGTCATAAAGGGGAAGTGGCAGAGGAGTTTGGTGTGATCATGAAGGCCTTGTGGGCCGGTCTGTACAAGTACATCAGTCCGCGGGACTTCAAAATCACCATAGGCAAGATAAACGAGCAGTTTGCTGGCTATGATCAGCAAGACTCCCAGGAGCTGCTGCTGTTCCTCATGGATGGGCTCCATGAGGACCTTAACAAGGTAGTGCAAACACTTGTTTCATTCAGCTCTAGGACATAACCACCGTAAGCTTTATGTGGCATAAACCGACATTTTCATCAAGACTTTGATATCTCCCTGGAGCAAAAGAAACATTTACATCTAAATATGCTCACCCTGAAATAAATACTGTGTTGCACTGGAAGTATTAAGTAATTTATTTCTTTGAACCATGGCTTTCTAAGGCTTGCCTTCTACTACCCCTGTATGTTGTTGCACATTTGCCTGTTAACGATAAAAAACTTAGTTTTTCATCATTTTCCTTCTTTCTGTTTTTTCACCGGGTTTCATTTTGATGGCAAATTAGAGAGTAAGTAAATAGCTGTATGTCATTGGTCCTCTTGCAGCTGTGTGAGTGTGGTGTGTCTGCATCTGTCTGGTCTGATGCTCTGTCAGAACCTCTGCATGTAGATCCCAAGACATGCCTCATTGCCTGTATTAACTGATTTTTACTGGCCTAATGTGCATTTAAATGGAAAGGAAAGAAAAGACTAGATGAATTTGTGTGTTTTTATTTTAGAAAAAAAAGACTGAAAAAGATCAGTTCTTATCTTTATTTACTTTTTAAAACATCGACAACTGATCTTTTTCAAAGGCATTTTTAATAGGAAAGGCAGCTGCTAAGCTGTCAGAGAATATGGCTCTTAGAAAAACAGGCAGCTTATAGCTACCATTGCCACTGTCTTCACTTGGCATTGAGTTGATGTAATACCTCCACCCCATTTTACATATCAGGTTATTCACCATTTCAAATTTAAGGGATGCGATGCCTTTTAGGGTGTAACGTCTGTTTCTTATGCAAGCTCTCCATCTCATCATGTCCCTTTTGTGTGATGTTCAGACCCGTCTGCCATCAGGTTAGCCCTGTGCCAATCCACTTAGTCTCTCCAGGCTCATTGATAATTCAGTCAGTTTAATTAATTAGCAAATGTGATTCTGCCGTAGCTACCTGCCGTTTATAATAAGAGTAAAGTGGCTGGACTGCATGCTAACGAAACTGGAAGAGATAAGAGGGGTGTTGAATGCAAAGTTTGATGAATAGAAATTCAGTGTCTGGTTCTCACTGAGCTGTTTTTTTTATCATTATCTTATTTTATTATTTTTTTTTACGCCAGTGCTAGCTGCAATATTGTAATTATAACCACTGTATTCTGTATCCGCCATCCTCTCATTGAGAGGTTTTTTTTTTTTTAGTTCATCAAGGGAGATTCTGTAAACAACCTAACACTGCAGTTGTTCCTGTTTACCATCATGTTGGTTTTCCATCTCTGGTGTCAGGCGGACAACAGGAAGCGGTACAAGGAGGAAGAAAACGACCATCTGGATGATCAGACGGCAGCTGACCTGGCCTGGAGCAAACACAAGCTGCTGAACGAGTCCATCATTGTAGCCCTGTTCCAGGGGCAGTTCAAGTCCACGGTGCAGTGTCTGACCTGCCATCGCAAGTCCCGGACATTTGAGACCTTTATGTACCTGTCGCTGCCTCTGGCCTCCACTAGCAAGTGCTCCCTGCAGGTCAGTCAGTATGCAAGTTAGTTTTAAGCAATTTGTGATAAGATTTAAACTCGTCAGAAAGACTCAAGTTCAGGCTAAGTCCTTTACAGACATCTGTTTTTTTCCCTTTACAGTGCTCAGATTAATTGCTGAAAAACAATTTTCACAATTTATTTTGTGCACAGTCCAAATTAAAGTGAACATTTGCACACTATTTTCACCTATAAAGGTTGTATTTTTCCAGACTTGGACAACCATCAAATGAGTTTTATTTTCATTCTTTTGAAAAACACAAACCATCATCTGACTAAACCTTGGTGGTATATAGTGAATTCATATGTAAAAAAATAAATAGAATAAATAAAAATCAGCATACCCAAAATGAAGCTAAATAATCTGTCATACTCTTTTTCTTCTTAGTAACATTGAAATGTTTGCTGGGTCTTGGCAGGATTGTCTGAGGCTTTTCTCTAAGGAAGAGAGGCTGACCGATAACAACAAGGTGTTCTGTCGACACTGCAAAGCCCACAGAGATTCCACAAAGAAACTGGAGATTTGGAAAGTCCCCCCTATTCTCCTGGTGCACTTAAAACGGTTTGGAGTACTTTTAAGCCTATAATAGTGTTTATTTAAAAAAAAAAAAAAAAAGCAATTTTCTTTCAATACGCTATTTCAATGTTTGGGAAATAAGATTAAGAAACTGAAATTTTTCATAGGATTAAAATTTCAAACATTCTAACTGATAGTTTTGACCTTTTTCTGAGTGTTACCACTTTAACATTCCTCTTCTTTAACTGATGTAATTTGTGCAGATTCTCCTATGAGGGAAGATGGAAACAGAAGCTGCAAACATCTGTAGATTTCCCTCTAGACAGTCTGGATCTGGCCCAATATGTGATTGGACCCAAACAGAACCTGAAGAGATACAGCCTTTATGGAGTTTCTGTAAGTAGAAGTGAAATGAATCTTGTGGAGAAGTGCATTTTTAAAGAAATAACAAGAAATAAATTGTAAAAATGTAGGTTACAGGACTGGCGAAGAGACTTCAGGCTTATAATAGTACATTTGGTCCTGAAACAAAATATAAAAATAATAAAATAATAAAAAATATACTAAAGAATACACCCTTTAAAGAGGTTAAGAGATGCACGTAATATACAGCACAGAGACGTAGTAGTAGTATTAATTTTGCTATGTACTTTTATCCTTTACATCTTTCATAAAGCTATCAGTCCTTAAGTAGAGTCCATAATAGATGGAAAACAAACCGATAACAAATAAGTTCTACTTAAGGTGCTAATGTATCATAAGCATAAAAGTGTTTTGGGACACTTGACAGCAAGTCAAATGTACAAGAAATACAAAATAACTGGATGGTTTGTTTCTTCTTTGTTTCTTCTTCTTTTCCGTCACCAGAACCACTACGGGGGTTTGGATGGCGGCCATTACACAGCGTACTGTAAGAACACCCCCAAACAGCGCTGGTACAAGTTCGATGACCACGAGGTGTCCGAAATCTCCACCTCCTCTGTCAAGTCCTCCGCAGCCTACATCCTCTTTTACTCAACCTTTTGTTTTGTTTTGTTTTTTTTTTTTTTTTTTTTTTTTTTGTTTAGAGAGCTTTTTTTGCAGGCGGCTTTTGTGGGTATTGTTGTGTTGTGTGTGTGTGTGGCGTGTGTGTTGTGTGTGTCTGTGTGTGTGTTGGCGCCCCTACACCAGAAACCCTGTGCTGATGGAGCTTAGTTTTTTTTTTGTTTTTTGTTTTTGTTTTTTTAAAATCACAGCTCTGAGGACCTTTTTTTTTTTTTTTTTGTTTTTTTTTTTTTTTTTGTTTGCTTTTCTGTGTGTGTTGGCGCTAGGTGGTGTGTTGGCGTCTGTGTGTGTGTGTGCGCCTGTGTGTGTGTGTGTGTGTGTGTGTGTGTGTGTGTGTGTGTGTGTGTGTGTGTGTGTGTTTGTCTGTTTGTGTGTTTGTGTGTTTGTGTGCACGCACACAAGGACGTACTTGAGCCAGTGGCCATGAGATCTCCAGTCTCGGACAGACTGGAGAACGGTGCAGGCACACTGCAATGCTTCAGCTACTAGAGGACCCTATAGCTGTTAAAACATGCTGTCTGTTCATATTACTGACCATCTAGAGACTAAACGGATGCTCCTTTTACTCTGACTTCTATACTTTGGTGGTCATGTTGTAGGGCTTAAAGCTGTTTCAGATGCTCCTCACTCTCATTTTCGTTGCACTTGGTGTGGAAGGCTGTATCTTCAGCTTCCTCATACTGTGTATACACACCAGGGTTAACAGTTAGATGGCATGTATATACTTACCAATGCTGATGTTGCACATTCAAAATTGTAAATACTCGAGGGCAAAGTGAATATGTGTTAAGTGACCAAATGTTTTTGTTTTTTTTGTTTTTTTCCTTGAAAGTAGCAGCCATCATAGTATCACCATATTCCTAAAGACAAACCATGTGTTCGAGGGGTTTAACTCTATAGCTCCTGATGTTAAATGTGATCTTAAAGGGGATGAAAAAGACTGTGAGTTAAAATTTTGCATTTGTCCTAAAGAGAGGAGGGCAGATGAGGTTGTTGCTTGTTCATATTAGCCACCTTCATGCACTTACATAATATGCAATCAATTTAAGTTGTTTCTGTAGAAAACATCATTTAACAGCAGACATTAATGCTCGACTCAGAATGCTATAAAACGATAATGATGCTGAGAGCTTGTCCGTCTTGCTCGGTCCAGCCAGTGATAGGAAAACCTAACCGCTTCTATAAAGTTTGTTGAATTTATTCTCTAAACATACTTAACTCTTTTGTCGTATTCAAACACAAAAACTATCTAGAGGAAATATTACTAGGATGAGTTGGCATCTTCCTTCTTGGCTTATACCAGTGATGCTGGCTTTGAAATAATGTTAGTAGGAGGCTGGACTTTGATTTATCCGATTAATTTGGTTTCCATGTTTAGTACAGACCCAGGAGAATATGAAGACATCAGAAATTGACCTTATTCACTTATTCACATACAAGTGCGTTAGTGTCAACATTTGCTGCCTGACAGAATGGCCGACTTACTGACAAGAGCAAGCACAGAGCATACTGATATTTTTTTCTCAGTGGACCAGTGATCTGATGCAGCAGGATTCGATTCTTTATTTCCTGACTACAGTTTTATTACTTAGCATGAGATCATAATCTGTTTATTATTACTTGTACATGTTGATTTTATTTCTTAATGCTCTCAAAAATTTTGTTTCAGATATAACAATTATATTAACCCAAAACAACTCATGACTATTTATTAAAACGGCTTCAAATTAGTGTTTGTGTGTATCAATGAGCATTTCTCCATGGGACTGCAACAAGCTGAATGCAGCCCTACCCCTTTTATCTTCTTGTATTCCTACACTTTAAAGACAATACTGTAAAAAAATGTTACACCATAACATTTAGCCATAGTAGTAGCACAAAAATCAGTGGTAGATCTTTTTTTATTTGAAGGACAGTATGGAGAAGCCGGTAAGACTACGAGCATCAAAGAAGTTGTCTAAATGCAGGTCAAATGATGAGGAGCAGACTCAAAGACAGTTTAAATGCATAGGGTGTTGAAAAGTCCCACAATGGATTTTGCCTGTTGGTTGAAGAGCTCACAGTCCATGGATCTTTGGCTTTTGGAAAGGCCTGCGGCTGTACAGCAGCAAGTACGCATTTGGAGACTGCACAAGACTGTCCTGTACCTCTCTCACCGCCGAATCGTCAAAACAGTGCCATGTTTGGGTCATGGCGTTGTGGCACAGAGCTGTGTAGTGACCCATGTTCAAGTGGCCTGCGTGGTTCTAGAGAAGGACAGGGTACATTTGCGTTAAAAAAAAAAAAAATCCCCAGGCAGATAGAAAAGACAGAAACTGTGGACGAGGTCAAAATCTCATTGCTTTGCAGACTATTATTACTTTGGCAACCATGTAAAGCATTTGTTATTTATTTGTACCCATTAAATTAGGAAAAAATCAAATCAAGCCTGTCCTCCTTAAATTTTGTTTGAAAGCACGACATTGTGTGACAAGCCATGAATTGCATTGCAATGACGATATGATTTAACTGCGGTAATTCAATGCCACACTTTGACATAATCCAATCTTTTAAAAAAAAAAACACTCAGAAATATAGGGGAATTGGGTAAAAAAAAAAAAAAATTCAAAACGGTCATGTTATAAAAAACAAAAACCCTTAACGATGAATAACAAAACTAATACTGACAAATTGGTGACAGATTTATTCAGTTTTTTACATCTAATTGTCTCTGTCGAGGTTATTTTTGGGCTGAGGCTATTAAATGTTCCCACATTACAAAGGAGCAGCAACAATGTGTGAACAGTTATCTAACTACAGCTTCCAGATTTAAGCAATCGGCTATTATTGGCTGATAGAATTTACCCTCATTGAATTAGCGGCCAAAAGATGTTTCTCCTTAACTCTAATTCAAGAGTTAACTTAACAAAGTAGCGTCCCTAATATAATTATGTGCATGTGTTTACTCACCACAACTGCATATAAGTGGTAGGAAGAATATGAGGTGTTCTGTACCGAGCTGGATAGAAACTGGGTGAGGTCGAGCTTCATGGAAAACACAACATTGGTTCTCAGTTTCACCTGGCTCTTCCCCTTACAGCCAAAACTGCAGAGAAGATAGAGATAATATTGCTTTTAAGAAGCTGTTACTGGTTTGTAGCTTACAGCGTTAGCTCTCAGTTATCTGCAGGGTATAATAGAACACAGAACTCACGCAAGTGCATAAAGAATGAATGCATATTATTTATTGTGAAGTTCTTAATATTGATACACGCTAAAGGCACTGTAGGTCTGTGCGCTTGACATTTCTATCATTTGATCTCAGTTCCATGAATTGAAATGTTACCAAATTAGCCTTTTTGGGTATTTATTTATCTAGTTGACTTCCACATGTCTGGAAAGACCTAATACTTAAATCGGTGTTTTTAGTTATATCAGCTCCTCTAGTTAGTCTATGCTTACATAATGCTGTCATGACACTTCAGTCTATATTTTATTAGTGAGTGCATGAATAAGAACCAACAGGGAAATAGAAGTTTATCACCTATTAAAGTAGAGAATAATCATTCATGCAGATTTATACTTGCAAGAAGAAATGATTCATTAACCGTCTTGTTTCTGATATGACTGATCAGGTCACTCTGGTTCACAGCTAATTTGATGACAGGTTAATTATCATACAACTCAACTGCAATTCAGACAGCGAATGACGATCAAATTAGATCATCTGTTAACTGAGGTTTTCTAGGTCAAGAACAACATTTGAAACTAAAACGGAATAAAAGTCCTTAAACTGCTTGGAAGAAGAGGGGATTTGAACATCTACTTTTTCATGTCACCTAAGCAAAGTTCATCTTTTTATGAAGATCATTTGACATGATTGAGAGCCCCAGACCAGCCACTAAGTGGACTGAGATTGTCTTATCATTGATGTTTGAAGATTTATATCTCTTTATATGTATTCATGATAACCAAAGATCCATCACATAAACAGGCAGCCTCGACATGAAGTGTTACCTTAACGGATGATGTTACGTTCCTACCTACCGTTTCAGGTGCAGCATTAGGATCTCCGGCGGTTTGTCCAAACAAGTCAGGACTGCTGTTTCTCTTCTCAGCCCACACACTGAACACAGTATCTGCTCTCCCCCGGTCAGGATTGTCTGCTCGAAGAACAGCAACAGGCAATCCTGCCCAACATAGAGACAGAATGAAGTGGAGAAAGCCCAGAATAATGAGGCTGAGATGATCAATTCGTAAAATCTGACATGCCATCCATACTGGGTGATCTTTCAGCACCTGAGGCTGTTAAAAAAAAACAAAAAGGTACCTGAATGGAGCACTTAATGATGTCTTTTGGAATCGGTAGAGAGAGTACAGTGAATGTCTGTGTGCTGTGTGCCTGGTGATTGCAGTGCATGCAGATGGTCGTGTAGCCCAACTGGCCCTCAAACAGGTGTGAGACAATAGTAGAGTCTCCTGCTGCAGTGGCACAGTTTCTGTTCTGGTCCTGTCTCAGCTGTGGTATTGAGGAGCGCGTCTGGCGCTTTGCAACCTTGTAAACACACACATACACACACACACACACAGATTTACTCTTTCTGTAGTCGCAGCGATTTGCCACAGAGAGGTACGTGGTGAGCGATGAGCTGGGGTCGCTGCACCTTTTTGAGGTTGTCATGGAGTGCGTTGAGGAGAAAGAGCAGCAGTTCCTGGGCGTCTTGCTGGGAGTAGTTGTTGAACTGCGGGAAGATGGAGCACACCACAGATCTCGCCTCCACAGGGGCACAACTGGAGCTCCTTCCCAGCCACATCTCCTCCAGCAGGCGGACGAACGCCTCGGCCATGCGGCACTTAGACCTGCACGAGGCGGAGGTTAGAGCCGGTGGGAACACGTGACTGTCACCGTTCAAGTGGGTCAGAAGGAGAGGTGGGGCCGGGTGGTCTTACCTTGCCAGCTCTTTGCGAGTGTCCTGATTAAGGAGGTGCTCCACGAGGGGCACAGTGGAACACAGGCACTGTAACACAGCATTTAAATAGCAGGAGTTTCCGGAGTTGTCCAGACCACACACTCCTGGTTTGTTCCAATCCTGCAGCCTCACTGCAGAGCCACAGCTTCTTTTCTCATTTTCCATCAACCGACCACAGCTGATTAGGTTTGCCCTGTAAAAGCAGTAACAGAGCAGAACACCTACAACTACCTCTTTGTTACTGTGCAATCACAACATTAAAAAACTTAACCGTGTTTTCAATGGTTAAATAGTTGTTGTTTAGTTCATCAAAAGAAAATTAATTGAAAGAAAAAAGCCAATTAAAGGTTTAAATCATTTATCAAGCTTCAGCTTTTCAAATGATTGGATTTTCTAATTTAATTAAATGTAAATTCAATATATTTGCATTTCGTACAGACAAATCAAAAAATTCCAGGATGTCACCTCAAGATCTGGGAAATCATGAATGGCTTTTTTCACTATTTTCTGAAATAAAATTAAGCAAATAATCAAATTATTAAAGAATAACTGGCATCAAAAAAATCAGCCCAGTTTACACTGACAGACAACTGTACTGTAACCTTATATACAGTGTACTGTATCTTACTCTTTACATGCACTACACAAATGTGTTAAATATACCATCAAAATCTTTATCAATACTTTATATATTTTTTCTTTCACAAAAAACCCACTATGAATGTAATTCCAAATTCAATTGTGGTACATGCACTTCAACAGTCATACTGAATTGACTTCAGCCAAAGTTGCACTGAGCCTTTAACAGTCACTCATACAAATGTTTTTAGAGATCAAATGCTTTGAAGATAGAAAGTTATCACAATAGCACTGTTGTCGCTTGCCTCATTTTCTTAATTTATTTTTTCCCGTTCAAACATCAAATATTGTGAAGGGTATTATTAACTGGAACCGAAACACTATAAGAAACGGTAAGACTAACCTTTGCTTAGAAAGATTTGTTAAACTTGTTTCTTGATATGAAGTGCTGTTCAACCGTGGCAGAACAGGCACGCTGACACTGCTGTCCGAGGCCATCTGAGAGGCCAGAGCCCTGGTGAACTCTGTCAGGTGGACCTGCCTCCCTGAGCCCCGGCTCTGCAGAGTGTGGAGCACAAATGTGTTGATGCAGACCGTGTGAAGCGTCACCCAGAGGCCCGGGAGGAACACATCTACCGCCGATCCTTTCAGGTCTGAGAGAGGAAGTAGGGCAGGTCCGGTCCAGCCCTGCAGGTGGGTTACAAGTCCAGTCAGTGAGTGCTCGGACGTTCGTTGGCGCTGTCGTGGCACGACCGGTGTTGGTTCCATCGCTGGCCTTTTAATGGTGGGAAAAAAGTTGATATTGACCCCAAAGCCGGAGAAGACATCTGTGAGTCTGCCCTCCATCCAAGCAGAGCTGTCGAGTTGAACCATGTGCCTGTGGCTGCAGAAAGGTCTCAGCAGACGTTGGACCACCTGCTCAACTACCGGTTTCCCACTCTGCCTCCGGAGCTGCTCCGGACAGTACAGATACATGTTACAGATGAACCCTGAGCTCAAGTCACAGAGGAGGGCGAGGTAGAGGGGGCAAGGACCCTGCTGGCAGGAAAGTTGGTACTTCTTCACCGCCAGGTTTTGGCCGGGTGTGTACAAGGCCTGGTAGCGCCTGGTTAAGTGGCTACAGAAAGCAGAGAGGGCCTCCAACTTGTCTCCATCCTCCAGTCTGGTCAGTGACAGGAGGTCGGTCTGGAAGCTGTTTCTCTTCAGGACCCCGTGCCATCCGTCCAGCTTCAGGGTCAGCTCGGAGCCAAAGCTGCATTCATCCCCCGCAGACAGACCGCTCTGTAGAACTATAGAGAACCATGTTAACGCCTCGGCGTACTCCTCCTCGGGCAGATCTGTGACCTGCTCTTTGCTCTGGCTGTGTGACGGACGGTTCACTCCCGCCGTCACACTGTGAGCTCTCCGGATCAGCTCCTGGACGGCCCCTCTGTCCAGCACTTGCAGCAGAAGCTCTTTGGCTGTATAATAAACCTGGTAGGAGGGGCTGCTCTGAATCCTGGCGGGTTGCTTAACTTTTTTGGACTTGAAGATATTCGGTAAAGAAACGCTGACCCTCTGGTTATCTCTATGCAGCTCATCCACTGGGTGGCACTCCTCTGACGTCCAGGTGCACTCCTTCACTGACAAAGCCTTTGCCTTCATCTTAGCTACTCTCTGCTTGGTCTAAGAAAAAGTCATGTCAAAATAGCGGTGGCTTCTCTCACAACAGAAACCTGTCATCTGGAACCACTATGACATGGGAAGAGATAAGGCACGGAAATATAATTACAGTGTGCCCGACGTTCTTCCCTGAAGCCCGTTTTAATTTGATGCCAAAAAGGAAGATAACCAGCCAGAATGCAGCACTCTCGAGGTGTTTCTCTTATCCTATAGGGCGTCTGACAAACTGTGTGTATTGCACATGTATGTACTCATGAGAATCTACTGTTGAAGTACATCTCCAGAGATTTACTGTAGCCTGACAACAGTGTCTCAGCAACACACAAACACAGCACTTAGACTGCAGTGCAGCTATCATGACATGTATTTGTCCTATTTGTGCTTTGCAGCTGCAGTTTTGTGAGTTTATGTAAGAATGACAACTCAGGTACAGCAGCTTTTTGCAAGTGACAGACTGTCGCAACATCCACTATCCAATTTCTACCCACCCTGGAATGGCTAGTTCTCTCGTACCACCCTTCCCTCACTGCTAGTGTCAGTTTCCCCCAAAATCCCAACCTACTCCATGCAGGTGCCTGGACCAGCCAGTGGGAGCCGCTAGTGCAGCAGCAACACAGACATCGGCCTCTCAGTGCCTTCCCCCGACCATGAGTACTGGCAAAAGTGTTTCTTTTTTTTTTTTTTGAGAGTATGAAGGATCAAGCAAAGGTATCAGTGTCAGGGGTTGTACGCAGGTCTCTGCCATGGAGCGTGAGTGATTTTTGTCTCTGCGTCACCTGTGATAAGAGTAATCCAAAGACAAACTGATATCCTGTCTTTCTGGCTCTGAGAGACAGAAGTGTATAAAATGTCTCAGGGCATAAAAATGACATTATTCAAAGTTAGCAGTGTTTTTCCTTTGGCACAAACAAGAGGATCATTTATGAAACCGGGTCATTCTGAAATTGTGAGGGAAAAGTCATGGAACTCTATAATTCAACAGCTCAGCCTTTGTTTTCCTCATCCATGCAATTTCATAAGATGCAAGAATCTGGTTGGTTTTAGACAGTGTTGTCTGTGACGTCTTTTACTCTTAGCAGCCAATAGACACCTTCGGTTTGTGGAGTTGCACACGTTCCGTCCTGGAAGCTTGCCAAAGCAACTGCAGCCTGTTCTGTTGGCCAGTGAGGACCATTAATGGAGCTGTCCAAGGTTAAGTACCTTGCTCATGGGCACATCAACAGTCTCTGCGGCTATATCATCGGTTCATATTTGTTTGGATTATTTACCCGTTATGCCACTGTCAGATCACCTCCACACGAGACAACCTGCATCACCCACAGGAAAGGAGAGTAGTGCCAACACCACTTTCGACCTTTGGAATTTAGACATGATGATGGCAATGGCAAAAGCTGTAGCTTTGCTTGCCTGTAGATGGCACAAATCAGCACGTCTCCGTTTGACTACATGTGGATTAAACAGGAACCCCCCCCCCAGTTGCAGTGTGCAGGTCGTAACTTGTGGTCTAAACTGCCGCTACTGCTTCTTCTCTTACCTGTAGATGGAGCAGTATTACGCTAGAACTCCAGGTACAGAGGTGCATATTTTAAACCTGTGAAATTACATTTCCCTAGTCTCACTGATGACCACCGTCATCAGTGACGGTGGTGTTGCCGTTTCACAGAGCTCCACACATCAACTCTAAATCTCTAAAGTCTGGTTGATTTTTGGCAGTTATTCAGCCAACGATCTGTGTTTTCATAAAACATGTTTTTTTTTCTACAGATTTGATCCAACATTCACCATATGTCAGCAGAAATAGCTGTTTGAAAACTTCATTATGGCTTCAGCAGAACTGTAACTAGAAATGCATATATATTTGGCAATGAAGACAAAAAAGCAAGAGTCATTTCATCATGATCACTTGCCATCATTACTCTAAAGTTCACCTGGTTCACCTGTAACCGCCGTAATAACATAATCGCAAAAAAGGAAGACAGAAGGTGTCTTTGATCAAAAACAGAATGAAAAAAGTGCCATCTGTTTTAAGCAACAAAAGTTTAATTTTTATCCATAAGAAAAATAAAATTTTAAAGCCTCAACCACACATTTCTGTCATGTGCAAGTGGGACTGAACAAGCAGTCGAACAAACAGCAAGAGCCTCTCAGCAGCAGTCTCCTGTAAGTGTTTTTCCAAGCAAATCTACTGTATATGGTTGCAGCAGCAGGGTGTCGTGATAATACCCAGCCTTCTGTCATCGGGGGTGGAAGAATCACACAAGTACCTCGAGGGCTCTTGGAGCTCTCTTGCATAAATCAAATGCACTTTCAAGCTGACAAAATTATGTTAATCCATTAATATCAAAGGACATCTTATCTCCTTCAGTGCACCCTTTGAGCTTTCTGCACTTTCTAATAAAACCTATTCATTTACACACGCAATCACACACGAAAACGCAATCCAGTATCCATTGTTACGAGATGTGCTTTACTGTGAAGTGGCCAGTTCATGTCGCCCACACAATGAATAAGAAAACACGAAGCTGACGATTTTATATCATGTGGGAGTCTCGACTAATACATATGTAGGCGATATTTTGCAGCGCAAGACCAGTCAAATTATCCTCTGAAAACATAACTCCAGCACCCAAGCTGTTTGTTTCCTTTTGATGCCCTGTTTGTGTGCTTGTGATTGACACGTCTGAAAACAGAGGTCTCAGAAACTGCAACCCCCACACGTTTTGCTTTTCTATAAATTGCATCTGTTCTCTGGGAAATAGATGGACTAAGACAAAAATAAATAAATAAATAGATAAATCTATCTGAACTTTGTTGACCCTCTGCTAGACTTTGGTCCCACAATTTTGTTTTGACTAACCAATAGGACTGTAACTTTGGAAGATGCTCACATGATTTGACTGACTCAGAATGCTAAAGCCACGTAGCTTAAGGTAAACTTTGCAGTACGGTTTTTACAGAACCCCATCACTTCTACAGGACGCCCATCAAAAGGTGATCTCTCAATGGCCAGAATGAAAAAGAGGAATATTTTCAGGGAACCTGATTCAGGGCACCTGACTATTGTTTTAAGGAGGACTTGAAGAGTTGTCAACCTGTTCTTTTCATATTAGTATAAGCTGATTTCAAGGGAAAAAAAGTGGTGGTATGTGTAGTTATATCCCTCTGTGAAAATACTTTTGTTTGCATGTGGATTTTAATATAGAGCTCTGGCACATCTCTTTAATCTATCAATTATTTTGTAGATTGCCACCGTTAAACCTTTTCTTCCTTTCATATACTTTTAAGCTCTTCAATGTAGAGCAGCGCATCATATCACATCAACTGATTACATGTTGTGTACAAAAAGTCTTACAGTCAAAAGTAAATAGTTACTACCGCTGTCAAATAAACATGGCAGGGGGAAAAAAAGCAGGCTATTTTAGCTGATAACATGTGAAAGTTCACATTAGTTAGTCCGACTAATAACAAACCAGAGGCCAGGCCTTGTCGTAATGATATCGGCTCACACTCAGTCTTACCTTGGCCGTGCACTGACTGGGCCAGTTCTCTCCACAACCATTCATTATACACATTAGCTAGCTATTTGTGTCCTCGGTAAACTCAAATTTCATTCTGAAGAATCAGCAAGAACTCTGAGTCACTGAATTTTGCAGTACACCACAAGTGCTGATGCTGTTCACTTCCCTGCCCTCCGGTAGGTTCAGTAATACTCAAAAACACACACACTTTTGTCTTTTAGGAGGAAGAAATTGTCTTCACCTCTGGTGCTCTGGTAGCAGGACGTCCACTGATTCATGAGCAGTGCAAATGAGCTGTATTTGAATAAAAAGGACGCCAGTGTGAATATAAGATGTGTGGAACTGAACATCTAATTATAGCTGTTTGTGTCTCCCAGGAGTTCTGGAAAATTGCATCAGATTAAGATTCTTCTAGATAATACAGAGTCCACAATTCCTTGCTGAGTTGTTTTTATATCTAGATATACATCAGTTGTGCTCGTGTGAGGTCTGAAACTGAAATGTCTTTCTGTTTTTGAGTGAAACTGTACGGTGAAAATGTCCGAGTCCTGAAAAAGGTCAACTTTGTTTTGGAAAACACAAGGAACTGTAATTGTGATGGGAATGTATGCGGGCTTTCTTGTGAGTGGCGCTTGGAAAACTGGCCACAGTGTGGAAAATGAGGTCAGTTGATTTTCTTTTTTTCTTTTTTTTTTCCCTCTTAGGCTGGCTCAACCAAACACCTGCAGACCTGAGGCCATTTCCTCATAATTATGTGAGTAGAGTGCAGAGATCCCAGATATGTTGTGTTGGTATGGAATCCTGGGAATTTGATATTTTTTTTTAATCATGTTGAACAATTCCATTCAGTTTACTTTATTTCACCAGGATAATTAACTTAGTATCAGCCCTGCTTTTAAAAATATTAAGAATTATTTAAAAAAACAACAATAAGACAGATATACAAGACATTGTGTTGTGGATAAAGCCTCATTTAGATTATATATCCTTTTTCTTCAGCATAAGACAGAAAAAACACATAAATGCCATAAAATCAGAACTGCAAAGATATCTGATTGTAAAAACCATGAAGAAAATTTTAAGAAATTCTGATTAAATCCTAAAAACAACCCAAGAACTGTCTAAACCATGAAAATAACTCAGTTGTTACTCATAACAACAATCCAGAACAGTGACTACCAGATTATGAAATATCCCAAAATATCGCCACCAGAGGAGAGAGCACGCAGCTTCTTCTGCAAAATACACATAACAAAAGCTTTAAACTTGTCATAAGACTCAGTGTCCCAGATTTCTAGCTTTTGACAAGCACTTTCTTCTGAAAAATCCTTTTCCCCAGCCTGTGTAATTGATCCCATTTGAGATCACTTGACATGGTCTAAATCTGTTGTACTTCTCTGAGCTAACCTTTTGTCCAACATTCATCAGATGACTCCTGCTGAGGAGAATCTTGTGTTTTCTTGTAGCTGCTTTTAGCTTGTATTATATAAAAAAAGGTCTCCAAATCGAAAGAGAAGCTTTATTTCTCTCCATTTTTGAGGTGGCTCCGTGCTCTCTGTGTGGGCAGGCTGCATGGTAGTGTACAAAAGCAATTTAACTGCTTCTATGTGCATTAAAAAGATACCCAAACATATGCCAGGTGAAAAAATAACAAATTTCAGGGCTTCTATTTGTTTGTATCCAAAGGGAGAAATGTTTTATTATGGAAACTCTTCAGATAAATACCACATCTCTGTGTAATAAATGTGCTTTACCAGAAACAGCTGTTCTACTCTGGAAGTAGAGGAAACATTTTATTTTGAGAACACTGGGAATATTAATGAGCTTTTGGAATGAATTTCTTTGAATTATGGCACAAATGACCATCTTCACCATAGCTGTTTATCACATCAGCATCAGGAAACTTATACCTAAATGAGGACTAATGCATCTTTCTCAGACTGGCCACTCAAAGTTAAGCACAACTTAAAACGATGAGGTTTTACATCGGCTTAAACCCCTTTTGTAAAATGATGTACTGCAGTCACAGTCACTAAGCCTTTAAGGATCGGTTCAGACCTTTTACAAGTCTGTCGTAAAACAATACTCAAATGCAAAAAGGGCAAAACCCACAGTCCTGCTTCTATGGGACAAATGACCCATTCTGGGTTACCTTGCTGAGCCCTAATGGAAGATCAGTAAAACATTAGTAAAGAGAAAATTTCATACTATAAACACAGTAGCTTGGGAAGGTGCAATTTGTCTACCCCCCCCCCCCCCCCACACACACACACACACACCTTCTAGTATACATGTTGGGTTGTGAGTCTGGTTTTAGGAAGGACCTGGAAAATATGAACCCATCCTTCCTTTTTTCCAGAGCTTCAGTGTGCTCTCACATGTATGCAGACAGAGAACTTTCTACCCTCAAGGTGAGAACAAAGTCACTGCGTATTTTACGCCTGCTGTGTTTGCTCTTCGCGTGTTCCTTGTAAAGTGGTATAAATTGATACACTGATCTGATGTCAACGGTCAGGACTCTCTGTAACTTTGGCAGTGGTTGAAGCTTTCAATGTGCAGGTCCCTGAAGACTGGCATCTATTTATAAGAGCACTTTGTGATCTAACTTTAGTATCTAACACTCTGCACAACCCTGGTCTGAATATGGACTGACAGTCTGACACTGAGGAGCCATAATGAGCAGCCTCAAGTTGTAGCAGGTAACTAGTGGAGGCTTACGTCTTATTTCCAAATTTATTCAATTGCACAGCAAGACTTCTGCCAATCAGGTCATCACTTCTGTATGAGTTATTTCCGTTGCTTTCCGTCTGGGGATTCTCAAGATGCCTAACCGTTTCCTGGTCTTCGCCCAACCCTGAGTTTTAATTGGCCATCTAGGAAAGAGAATAGCATTTGTGACTCTGAATCAGGAGGCAATGCCTTAAGCTACTGTCAGGTGATGGGGACATGAGTCGAGCTGCTTATCTCAGTGTAGCAGGATTTTATTTTTAACCTGACGAAACATGACAGGCAACCAGGGAAAACCGGGGAAGACCTCAGAGGGTGGAGGGGGTGATGAATGGCAGCTACAGAAGAGGAGACCAGGGAACGTGAGGAAGTGAGGTACACTGGTGCAAAAATTAGGACAATGTACTTAGCTGTAATTTGCAGAAGATTGTGTGGATGAAGTCGCAGCAGAGTGGAAGGATGAAGGAGTTTGTCTTAAGATGGTGGTGGCGGAGAAGCCAGCGTGAATGCATGAGGCGGTGCGAGATATAACAGTCAAAAGAGCATGGCTTTATTTTGAGCTTGACAGACTGCTTGGCCTATGTATGCTCCTTAGATTCACTTATTCTATGACGTGGCACAAATGTGGTGCCTTAGCTTTCATCTGAGTATTCCAGCAGGGTTTAATTACTGTGGCTGAGGATTGTATTGTTACCAAGAGAGCAAAAAAAACAACACAGAGCTGGCCTAATTTTTCCCAGCAGGAGTTACAAGCAGTGAAAAATCCCAAGCTCAGCTGTTGCTGATTATAGTGAGACAACCAGCTCCAACTACAACTTTTCCCTTCCTGTATTTAGATGACAGTATAACCTGATTGTTGACATTATAAACCAGTTTTAAACCTGTGTTGCTCATGTGGATAAACATGTTTCTATAAGGAAAGATGCATCAGCGTGAGAGAGTATTTAATGCAACCATAACACGTCAAATCCCAACAAAATATGCTTTTTTAAGTTAAGGAATATATATTACTCAGCAAACTGGTTTCCTGTAAAGAAAAAACTAAGATGCCAAACAACATATCAACCAATAACAATATGAATCATCACTCCTCCCCCTGATCTCAGAAATGACTTAGACAATGTCACCACAATTTACAGGAACCCATCATTTCCAAACAGTCTGATGTCGTCATCTAGTTGCCTTCTGACTCAAGCAATATAAGCCTTTGAGAAATTTTTGAAATATACGTAGAGGCTGCCGGTAACAGGATGACAAAGAGCATCTGTATTTCTACACCTCATTTGTTAAGAGAAATGCATCACTATAGAAGATCAGGCAAAATGTTGCGGCCAAAAGAGGGATATTGTGCACTTAAGCAATCCTGTAGTTTCAAACCTAAGCATGTGAGAATCTGTGCAGTCAGTGCTGAAATTTGGTCGTCTGAGCCAGAGCACTCGTAGTGTAATTTAAGTCTGCCTACATAGACATTAACAGGGAGAGTCTACAGTAAGCACCTCTCCATCAACAAGGATCTTGTGGCTGTACTGTCATACAAAATTGAAGTCACTAAAACACAACTTAACTTGGTGTATGAGGTCATCCCTGGCTAGAAAATAAGAAGAGAAGCACACCAAACTCTTTGCAGGTAATTTTTATTTTGAGATATTTTGTAGAACAGGGGAACCAATGATTACAAAAAAAAAAAAAAAAAAAAAAAAAAAAAAAAATCCTTAAGTGTTCTACATGCTACACCTTATCCTAATTCATCATGCTTGCCTGGAAAAAGTACATAGAAATTTAACAAAAACATACAATTAAAACTGATGTACATTATACTCACCATTAACTTTATTTTTAATGTACCTTTCTCTTGCTTCCATGCACGCAATTTTTTTTCTTTACATTACATTTAGATAAAAAAAAATTAAGACTTTTAGGCGCTTCCTTAAACCATAGAGCAGTTTATCCACTAGAAACAGAACGCACCTATAAATAAACAAAACATGAACAGAAAGAATGATATCCATTAGGACAATTGATGGAAAATGGAAAGCCTCGACTTCTTTTAGAACATAAAATGAATTTGCATCCTACCATAAAACAAAAGGAACACTTACACGCCTATAGTGCCGAAATGAAAATGGAAGTCTGTCCAACTCCTCAATCTTCAATAATCACATTTGAAATAACACATTTTCGATAAAATAAATATCGCACATTTGCTAGAAATAAATAATGATTACTGAAACACCTCACTATGTTAAATGCTAAAGTGAGACAGATTTCATCTACGTGACCACTTCATTTCATGGTATGAGGATGGTCATGTGTGTAAAGCACTAGTGCGGCTTCGAGTGTCTCTCGCGGCTGTTACCTTGAGGTAGATAACACATTTACATTAACGCCTACGATAATGGTTGCTGCTGGCATCATGTGTCAGATTTACAGTATGAAAGGGTTATTAAGGAAGCTTTCTTTGGGGAAAAATGTTAAGTCAAAATTAAAAAAAAAAAAAAAAATAATAATAAAAAAAATAAAATAAAGACACCCCCCCCTTTTTATATCCCAACCCAGGAAAGGCCGTTTGAAAGCACTTCAGAAGCCTACAGCAATGTTAGCGTCTACCCTCCTTCTTTATGTCACACCCTAACAGCCAAACCCCATCTCTTAAATCCTCTCCCTCCGTCCATCTTTCTTCTTGCTACTTTACTTTTCTCCTGCTTTCTGTTCATCTACAGTACTTAAGTGTGCGAGTGACATGCCAGTTTAGCAATGAGGGCATAGACATTAATCCATGAAGGCCTGGTGATCAAGGCTCAGAGTGATGACCAAAACTCTTTAAATAAATCACCCATCTCAACTCTCAACTCTTGAAAAAGGAAACTAAACAATAATAAAATAAAAAGTAACCATAATAAAAAAAAGGTATGAAATGATTCAAGTACAATAATATACCATATTATTAAAAAACATAAAAACAAAACTGTCTAGATTTTGCACTGTGAGGGAGGATATATTTCTTTAATTAAGATGCTTGAAGATGTTGCTGTATGTTTTGTGGGCAATTTGTGGGGAACATTTGACAGCGCAGGGGGTGAGGGATGCCTGGATGGATTTTAGAGGCAAGTCATCGGTGCTGTCAAAGCCAGGCAGGGCCAGAGAGTCCAGCTGCATATTAAGCACAATCTCCGTGTTCCTGCCAAGGAAGCTCTCGTCCAGCTCTCTCCCCTCTGAGGGCTCAGTCTCCGGGCTGGCCACAGTCTCTGCGACCCCCTCTTCCTTCCGGCTGAACAGGCGGTCCAGGTAGCTGGTGTAAGTGCTCTCCTTCTGGAAGTGGTCCTCTTTGCGAATGTCCCAGCACGCTTCATCGATCAAACAGCCGTTCTCCCCGACTCTCTCCCCAGAGCCGAAGCTCTCCCAAGGGTGAGCGGGCCAGGCATCGTCCCCGCTGACGACTACCGACCCCCCTCCACCCAACTGGGCAAGATTTACCAGGCACTTCTCCTCCTTCTCCTTACTAATGGACTTGGACATGGAGCCTGAGCGGGGAGCCTCCAGCTGGGAGACAGAAGAGTTGAGCTCGTTCAGGAGGCCCACCTCACTGAGAAGGGCCACCTCCTGACAGGGCTCTGGCTGCTGGCTCAGTTTGATGGTGCTGGCGATGAAGGAATGGAAGTCAAAGCCTTGGTTCTGCTGGCTTTGAGGTCTCTCTGTCTGGTGTTTCTCCTGCACCTTGTCCTTCTCCACCGGACTCTGGGTCTTCTCGGCCTCCTGCAGTGCGATCTGGGCCTTCACCAGCCCATTCTTCTCGCACTTGCTCTTGGCCTTACGGTCGGCCTTCTCCTTGCTCTTCTGCTCCTTCCAGTTGGAGAGGTCAATGATGAGCTTGGGTTCATAGTAGTGGTTGACTTCACTGTCCCTCCAGATGAGGTTGTCCAGGTAGGATGGTGACACGGCCTTGTAGTTACAGGTGTGGCTACACTGCAAGTCACAGTACTTGTTCTCGTGGTGGTCGTCTGGCCAGGAACGCTCTGGTGGGAACAGACTGGAGTAGTCAAAGGATGGCTCATCCAGGAACTTCTCCCGATCTCCATCAGCATATTTACGGGGATCCACCTGCAAACAGACAACAGCCACCATTTAACCTCAGTTATCTCATCACAAAATTAAGTTTATTCATTCAGGATCAAACTTTCCAGCTAGGTAAAGCTGTAATTAAAGACACTAAAAATACTTTCTATTTGTAATTTGTTCTTATTAGAGCCATACAATGCTTAACCTTTGTATCCTCACAAATAAATGAAATAATAAGGAGAAACTAATTGTTTTAACAGGAATATGCAGATGCTCGTCAAAATGTATGTTAAACACACCTGGACCTCCTCCTCATCTGTTACGTCAGAGAGTCCCCTTGGGTCAACCTGAACTTCGTCTGGGTCGTGGGTGCTGTGCAAGTGCCAGTCAGCCTCTGACAGCTGGCTCTCATGATACCTGAGTGTTTGAAACAGAGACTTTAGTACACAAACCCAGAAACACATAACACAAAATGACTCAAAAAACAAAAACAAAAAAACCCTCCAGTACAAGATCCAACTATGAAGACAACCATTAAACTAATCCAGAAAACAGAAAAACTTGTAATTTTTCTGGTTAGATGACCTCTCTATCCATATTATAAACAGCCTAGTTCACAGAGAGCAAAACGTAATATTCTCTCAAAAGTCTGAACAGGGAAAATATATAACGCTGTCTCCAAGCCTGGTAAGATGAGCGGATGAGGGAGTAAATGAGCGTGCACACCTGTCCCAGGTGTGGCTGTGGCTCTGGTCCATGAGCAGGATATCATCTACTTCATCCTCAATGTGGAAGGGGTGCAGAGAGACAGGCTCGTCCAGGGGGAAGGAGTAGTCAGCCATATAGGGGTGGGCCAGGGCCTCCTCTGCAGTCAGACGATCAATGGGGTTAAAGGTCAGGATCTTCTCCAGGAAATCCAGGGCTGTAGAGAGGGAGGATAACAAGATTATTAAGAAACATGAGATGTGACGAATGACAGATATGACCCTGACCCCTATCAATGGTCTGTGTTCACGAGGGCTTCATAAGCCTGTGAGTACTCCTGAACGAATAAATACGTGGTACTCACCCTGGGGACTGACATCAGGCAGCAGCTTGGCCAGGGGTGTGTGAGGCTTGGACATGTCGTTGCGGATGAAGACGGGGATGACGCTGTGGAGCTCCTGCCGATCTTCCTCCCGCAGAACAGGGATGGACTCAAGGATCAGCTGCATCTGCTCCAGTTCGTGGGCACCTGAAACACCAAGAAACAAACATTTTATTTCAAGAGTTACGCAACATTCAACATCTGCATAACTAAGCGAGTTTGCTTCGAGCAGGGATGAGTGCAGCAGATCATGAGAACAGGGATGTTATTTGCCTTGTGTTCAGCTCAGGGCAGTTTCAACAAACAAGAACAGTCTGTCTCTCCCAGCTCAAGCTGGATTTGCAAAGACGAGCAATAAGGATCATAAAAGCAGACTGACTCTAGGCCTATCTCCTGTCTGTAACCTATTGACTAGGAGACAGATGCCTCATCATACCTAAGCTACGCATTTACCTCAGAGTCAACTGACCTTGTGTGTGAGGTGTTACCATGAGTCATAATGAACATAATGAACCGAGTCGACATTTACCTGCAAATAGGGTTTTCCCTGTGAGCATCTCAGCAAAGATGCAGCCAGCGGCCCACATGTCGATGGCTTTGGTGTAGTTGTTAGGAGAGAGCAGCAGGCGAGGAGATCTGTACCATTTGGTGACCAGACCCTCGGAGAGATGGCCCTGTGTTAGAAACAAGACATTTCGTGGGACTCGGGACAAAATAACAGGTACAAGAAAGCACGACTTGGTGTGGTCGTTTGATTCATTCACAGTTAAGAGACTCTAAACTCTGCTGTTTCCCCTCAGTGACATAAATGTGATTGCCATTACTTTATGTGCCTCCACGTTTGCCAGCCAACACTGCTGCTAAAAAGAATCCCTGGGGGAAGAAAAACAAAAAGCCTGCTGTCCTAAACTTCACAACTCCCGTGCCGTCTCCTTGACAGACCTGCTCTGTGCTGGTCACGTACACAGCACAGCATGGAGACAAAAACCCCAGGGAGATCAGAGATGAAAGGGGGGCGATCAGACACGTGCAGGCCCTGTCAGCAGTCCGAGAGAGCAGGATAATCCCCTGTTGCCGCACACTGCCACACCACTGACACCAATCTGCACTCCTCTCTCACCCAGTGTCTGAGTATTCACAGGGACAGGGGACACTGAACACAAAGGAAACTGACCTGTGCAAGAGAGTGAGAGTGGGGGTGTGTGTGTGTGTGTGTGTGTGTGTGTGTGTATACACTGGGTCGCTGGGGGAGGGGAAGTGGTAAAACAACACCCTTGCTGCCTCATGCAGTGGTAGTTTGTGTTGAGACCAAAATGGTCAGCTCACCACTGAGCCGGGCTCTAGTTTCTGCCCTAATTTAGCCACAAATACTTGATGTCACACTATCCTGGAGTGTATTACTGCTCTGCATGCCCTTGTTTTGACAGGCCTATAAAAGACACACCATGTAGACTGTAGATATAACTCTCTCCCTCAGGTAACCAGCTAATCTGTTTGAGTCTAGCTGCGGCAAGAAGCTTGTAAAGAGGTCGAGGGCAATTAGACGGTCATATCGTGCAGACAGGTTACACCTAGTGGCTAAAACTTGCAAAGGGATCTAGGACCAATTCAGAGAAATGGCCAGAAAACCATCTGACCTATGTGAATGTGGATTTGGTGTAAAAATACATGCAAACACCTTTGCAGAGAATTGCCACAGACATGTAGATTAGGTCAGCTTGAAAGAGTGTGGGCTTTTTGCGTAAGGACAATTCTGTGTACGATGGACTCTGAACTACAAGGAGCAGATTAGAGTTTGCATGCTAGCTGAAGGCGTAAAGTACATTCCAGCATGCCTCTTACTTTTACTGATTTTCTAAGTGGGCCATTCACCACAATGACAGACACATGGGCATTAAAGCATCAGCCATCTCAGCACCTCTGCCAACAGTTGCTGAATAACTTTACCACCTGATCTAGATTAGACCAGGCTGACATTTAATGACTCATAACTGGCTACCTCAGTGTGTCAGGCTGCAGTTAGTCACAGCAACCTTTAGCGGGTCAGACCAGATGTCAGCAAAGTTGGTTGGTGTAATCAGTGATATCACCCTCCCCTCCCCAGCCCAGCCTCTATTTCCAGGATAAAGCTTTGCTGCTTCAAAGAAGCCGGTGAACGACGACCAAAAACGATAGATTTCCATGCTGGCACTGAATTTATCTTACTCTTAACCTGTCCACCCACACATACAAAAATCATTTCATGGGTAAACTGGCACTATAAATAGAGGGATAAGTGGAGCTTCATTGCAGTTTCAAAACAGACTGGATATATGGACGTAACAAACAGATAAACAATTTTTATACATCATTTTAATCTGGTCAGTGGATGATCACCATAGTTCCTGAAAACTGCAGGATCTTTTTTAGGCTTGGGAAAATAAGTTGAAACCGCCTCTCTGAAATTCACTGACTTGACTCCCTAGTGTTTCTGTGGTGCCAGACAGGCCTGTTACTGGCTGAATAATTGGGTCAAATCTATGTGCGTCTGTGTGTTCCTGTAGTTGTGGCTTGGAGATGTGTGTTGTGCAAGAGACTTGTGCGGTAGAGAGGACCCCTGTGAACCCTTCTTATAAACATTCCTGAAAATGGTCCCAGCTATTATCTCTAAAGCATCTCAAAATACTGAATTTTACACAGCCAAAGGAAAGCACAAAATCGCACAGATTAGAGTTTTAAAGGTTATATCAGTGCAACTAGTTCGACTTATAGTTATATGCAAAAAGACAATTTTCAAAATCAATAAACTGTTATGACCCTTAAGGGCTGGTCTTAATTTCAAAAGACTAAAGTTAGATCTAGTAAATGATTTGTTTATTAACTTGACATGATGTAAAAACTAGACTGGATTTCACTACTAAAATAATGTTTTGCCACATTTCGGAGATGTGATCTCATTTGCTTAAGTGTTAAAAGTGTCAGAGTTACCTGTAGTACTTTTCAGCCCTAGCTACCCTCATTTTAAAACCAAAAACAGCTTGCTCAACCAATGCTAAAGCTAAATGTGCAAGTGTTATAGCCACAATATTCTTTTTTTTAATCTTGTTAAATAGTAGGCTACAACTGGAAATGAACATAGGCTGTAGATCAGCTTCAAATATGGCCCTGAGAAAGGCTTCCACAACAAAACAAAGAGCTGGCTGGGAAAAGGAGGGGAAATCAGGGCTGGAGAAGTTGGATGAGTGCACGTGAATTCTTGTCATTCTTGATCATGGGCCACCATGAGGGCTGGCCTTAATGACAAAGCCATGAAGGATTATTAAAAGCCTGAAGCAAATCAAGAAGAGTTATGTTTTTTATTAACCAGAGCAAACAAAAAGTGAGTATGTAGGAGGAAAAGGTGGAACAAATGTCTTTGTGCCTACGCCACTGATGCATGAATCTAGATACCACATTACTGAAACTACGCCAGAAACTGAGGTTCACTGGCAAAGAGTGCTTCTTTATTTAGAAACAACGTTATTCAAGTAACATGCACTCAGCCACCCAGCTGCTCTGGCTCACTCTGTCTGCAACAAGTAGACGGTGGTTGTGAGCAGATTTGCCCCCGGTGTTTTTTGCCCTCATGTCTGGCACTGGAACCAACTGCCTACACACTTCACTGGGCACCATAGTATCGCATGGGGGTGATGGGTTCATTTTTAAACAAGCCTCATTTGGTCAGAGACATCAGACACACACACACACACACACAATCAGATGGCTTTATATGCCATGAAAAAGTGGTTGGTAGAAACTTTAATACACCCACCCCACCACATTATTATTGTTATCATAGTAGGGACAGACAAAACACAGCAACTCTGTTTGAAAAGAAGACAAGGGCCAAAGCCTTTTAAAGTCAGTCTGACTACATGACCACAGTGTTTGTATCCTTGACAAAAACTCAGCGGCAGCAGCCTGCTGCAGCACTAGAGCAGACAATAGTCAAACACCAGAGAGCTGACCCAAGCCAAGCAGCTTTTCAATACCCTCTTGCCAGCATGTTTCCCCATCAGGAAAAAGTGCTTATATAGAGGGAAAAGAGCCTACATGACAAACCCTGATGCAAGGGAGGAGTGCAGTAACGTTGGGTGGGTTGCTAAAAGGGACTGAAATGTGTGAGAAACGCTCACTTCTCACTGGCAGCTATAAGCCCTCGCCTTCCTCTTCCTATTGCAGAACGACCCATTGTCTCCATCTAAGATATGATTCATATGAGAATATAGAAGTCTGAAAGAGCTGAAAATGTGAATAGCCTGCTAGTACTGATGTGCTGAAAATGAACAGTTCTGGTAAACAAGTATGAGTAGAAGTCTGTGCCGATATGTGAAGTGGCCGGATCCTGGCTGTGTAAGGGATATGAATGGCTGTGCCGGTCTGAGGATCACATCACGTGAACCACTTCAGAACCTCTGATGACTAATCTGAGACACGTGTAAGCATCTGACTGCTTTGGAGTTCTAAGGGGATCCAGCAGCTACACAGAAAGAGAGAGGGAGAGGGGGAGGGGAAAACTTCCCCACCTAGATTTCCTCACATCGCACCACCATATGGCCTTGGACTGTTATTTCCTCATCCCTTTTTAAAAAGGTTACTGAAACACACATGGGCATTACAGGCCCTCCAACTGGCTACAATCAGACAAAGGGATCCATAGTCTTCTCCTACTGAACACAAAAGCAATCTACTTTATTGCTACCATTACACTGCTTTACAAAACAAAGTTAATGTTTATAGAGCGTGTTTAAATGCATACATACAACATTTTGGTGTTTTAACATCTGGCTTTTAATGTCCAAGTTCACTTTTTGCTGGCATCTGATGAGAAACCAGGAAAAAGCCTTGCAACACAAAGAAAGCAGCCTTCTCTGACAAAAGATTTTCTTGATTCTACAAGTTATAGGCTTGAAAAACAAGTGGAACTAAGGGAAAACTCAGATACTCTATAAATACACCTGTATTTTAATGCAGCGCTCCAGCCTCAAGCTTTCAGCTTCTCAAGCTCAAGACTGGGCTGCCTCTATTTTGCTACATTCTAATAGTTGCTGTTTTCTCCCCCCCCCACCCGGGAATGTGGATTATCTTCATCTTCGTTTAGCCACATTATCATGGGCCCACTCATTTGTAAATTTAGTCTTGGAGCGGAGCCCGTTATCACATTTGATTATTTAAAATTTTTTTTTTGCAAATTGGAAAAAAAGGGTTCCCAGGGTTGTGTTTTTCACTGCCTCAATTCTGAGAAGGGAAACGGAAGCACTACATCAAGGAACCACATCCACTGTTATGCACTTCCTGCTGTTAAACTGCGTCACTACGGGGAACGCCACATTACTGGGAGATAATGTTAAAATCTCGTGCCACAGTAACAGAGCACTTATCTTTGGGTAGGAAGCGTGCAAACAATACTATGTTTGCTCTTCTTAGAAATCTAGCCTATGCAGCTTTTCAACACACTGCTCAACATGAAGCCCAAGAAAAATCATATCCCAAATTTTTCCATCAATATATGACTGGAGCGGCTACTCGGACAAAGGTCCTACCTTGTGAGAGTAATGGGGGTCCATGATGCGGGCCAGTCCAAAGTCCCCGATCTTCAGTACCAAGTCCTCTGTGTTGACAAACAGGTTGGCAGGCTTGAGGTCACGGTGCAGCACGTTGGCAGAGTGGATGTACTTAAGGCCCCTGAGGAGCTGGTACATGAAGAGCCTGGCATGGCCTTCGGACAGCAGGCCCCTCTCCAGCAGCTGACACAGGTCCGTCTCCATGTACTCTTGCACAATGTAGACCGAGTTGACCTCTGTCAGGGACACCACGTCCTCTGTTAGCCTGCGACCGTTGGGGCCCAATGTCTCAAACACCTGATGACAAAAAAAAAGGTCAATACTTGAAGTCAGTTTTCATAAAGTCATCATATTTTCTTCCATACTCAGATAATAGGACCAATACTCTTTCACCTTGACCAGACTTCCATGCAATTTACCTTAACAATGTTGTCGTGATCCAGGCGTCTGATAATCTTGATTTCCCTCAGGGCATGCTTCACACTCTGGGGGTCAGTCAAGATAATCTTCTTCACAGCCACACGCTTGTCACAGTCAGTGTCAACTGCAGAGAACACAAGGCCGTTCCCTCCATAGCCCAGAGGCTTCAAGTCCATGTAGCGCGAACCCAGGTCGAAGCCGTGGATGTTCATCAGTGACTCAAACTTCTCTGCCATGACGACTGTTTTGGGCTTTCACACCGAGCTTCTGCTATCTCTAATATTAGGTCTCTGGCCTGTTTCAAGTCCGACTTTGAAACAATAACAACAACGGAGGAATTAATCAAGACAATTCCCCCACTGCTTCACAGGCTGAGCTAACTAACCCCTGTACAGATGACTACTGAGTCCCCCCCTGTCTGGGCGACACCGTCAGATGCGGGGCGCCGAAGTGTAGTCAAACTTTCTTTCCATGTTTGATAAGGAGAGAAAAGTTAAAAGTTGAATTTCTCCTCCAATCCTGGATGGGTGGTTCTCTCTTTTTCTTGAACAGTGAACAGTTCTTTGTAGACTAGTGTTTTATAGACTGCAATGGAATGGACTTTGAGGCTAATTAAAAAAAGCACTGAGACTATGTTAAACTATAAAAGCACGTAGTTACATCCTCACAGTGCAAATACATTCAGTGTATGACTGGTCCTGAGCAGCGTCATATGAAATGTGCCTAAATGCACTTTTCTTTCTTTCTTTCTCTTTCTTTCTTTTTAAATATCAATTATCTGTCCGGTTGATTTTGCTTTCAAGTCACCTGATCTATAGAATTGAAATGAGTCTGGCCTTTGAGTCTTCAAACTAATTTTTCACCCTCAATGATCAGGTGGCTCAAGCTCGCCACAGTCGCAATCAAAACTATCCTCCATTTTACTTGGGTATAACCTGAAAGACACAAGAGAAAAACAGAACAAAAGATGTAGGTTAAAAAAAAAACCCAAAATATACCTATGCTGTGGTAGTTTACGGTTAATTTAACCGCTGGAAATTTTCCCCCAAAAAATAAAACCAACCCTTCGGGGACCATAATGGAAACTAGCACCTCCCCCGCCCGGTTTCGGCGCATGCTAGCCTGGTTTCTGGGTATCGATTAAATTGTGAGATAACCCACAGAAGCATAGCTATGATTAACAACCACGAGGATACTTACGTGCCGTGAATTAGAGACAAAGACGTCTTCTATGTTAAGAGTTTTACATTAAATTCATATCGCCATAGTCGGGCCTTTCACCGGGTTTTGGCCGTAAGAAAAAAGAAGCATAACGGCGAACCGACACGCAACCGACACGACCTCCGTCTACTTACTGTAATTTAATCACATAACCGCGACCAACCCGGCGAACACACACACGTAAAGCTGATCGTACGAGGGAAAAATAATAAAATCTGTCAATACGCTGCCCGTTTCTTCACAAACCATCCACGGTGAAAGCCGCCGACGGGGCGAACAAAGGAGCCCTTGTTGGCGGAGGCTCCTGACTACGTGGTACAGCTTCTCCCGTCGCTTACAGCAGGACACAAAGCCGACGTCGGTTAAACCGCTAAACGACAACAAAAAAACAACGCATACACCCGATCACGGACGAAACGGGACATAATCATAATCATAAACGACCCCCGGCGAAACGGGGGAGCACTCACGGTCCTCGATCGTCGCATTAGTCCCGTCGTGCGTTGGATCAAACCCGGACGAGGTCCGACTGAGCTCCGCCGCCGGGGAACTGCGGATCCGTCGCGGTCGCCATTTAGGCAGGGCGGGGCTTGGAGAGAGAGTGGGGGCGTGACGTCACGGGGGCCGCCTTCGCGGCACCGTCGGAAACGCAGCCGCCGCCGCCGCCGACGCCGACGTAACGCGGCGAGGCGCCGATTGGTTGCGATGCGGAGGGAATTTCGACCCGTGGCCGGATCCGTTTCGAGTCGTCGTTGGCCGATTGTTTGCTAATTGTTGTAATAATTGTCATTATCACGTAGCTGTCAATAACATTCAGGAGCAGCTCTCGGGTTCAGTGCGTTCGTCGGGCAGACAGTAGTTCGACGGTGCGGATTTACATGCGAGTACAAATGTGGTTGTTACTTCGATCACTTATCGACAATTAGGTTTAACGTGTATTACATAACGTCGGCGTTATTTTTTAACAGTACACCCTTTCCCACCTCCTTTTTTTCATGACCCCAGAAACATTATACCGCTCTTTCTCTGCCCCGTGTTCTTACTTATGTAATGAAAATGTAATAGAAATACACAGCAGGGTGTATGAATTATAACCTCATGTGATGCAGTATGTCAACAACTGGTCGTTTGAGTGTTTTTTTGTCTAGTTGCTAGGGACCGACGATTTACGTAAGACAAACTACAAATAACTCATACTTTACGATGTATATTTGTGAAAGTGTAACATACTAAAATACATCAGATATCGTATCGTGCTATGGAGCCGGATGTTTTTCTTTTTTGGGGCTTTTCTTTTACAGTTACTGGATCTGGGAACTTCGAGCGGTACCTGAAAGCAGCAACAGTCATTCAAAAGATGTGGTCGAAGCCTCGGATCACGTGACAGCGGTAGATTCAAAATCCCGCTCGGTATTTACAGGTTTACGGGTGAAATGAAAAACAGCATCGATCAAACGCCGGTGATGTTTACAGCAAACTGGATCTCCGTGATTATCCTTATCTACTGCCACGGCAGCTTTAAAGCAAAGTTCAGCCGCACCTACAAACTGTAAAAATTAGACAGGCTGTAACCTTCTAAGCATACTAATAATAAAAATCATAATAATGATGATTATTATTATAATATTCCTAGGAGAAAGATGGAAAGATGTTTTCTATAATTGTTTTTGGTGCCACTAGTTTTATTTTGCAGCCTCTTAGATATAAACAGAATGCTCTGTAATGAGGAATGGGGGGGGGGCATTTTGTGCCCTATTTTTTTATTACTTATGCAAGGAGAGATGGGGGGGGGGGGTCCAAAACCACGCTCCACAAAAGCTATGACAGTTGCTGATCTTACCTGAATTAGAGGTCTCAGGGTTAATGCATTCTTTCCTCTACGTGCTATTTATGATTCCACATTCTCGCAAAATTTAATCAAGCGTGATATAAAAAATTAGGCCATCCAGCATCGGTCTCTTCACAGGCTACCATTTAGTCTTTCTCCCATATTTCATTAATACACTTTTTTTAATGTATTTACATAAACATGTGTTGTTTTTCTTCTTCTTCTTTGCAAATGAGCTGTTGATGTTTTCCGGATTGGTCCACGACCCCCCCCCTCCCCTAGTTGTTTTTGCCTCTGACGGTGGTTAAGGTTGTTTTTCCGATCATGGCAAACAGTATTGCATTAGTGAGGCAAAAAAAAAAAAATCCCCCGGACGGGTCATCCAGTCACTGCGGCTTGCGGATTTGGAAAGTCCATCTGGCACCGCGATGCGCGGGGACTTTCTCCGTTTCCAGCGGCCCGCCCTCACTCCTCAGCCCCCGTGAGGCTTTCACGTCCCGAGCAAAACAAAAAACCCGACACTATTTTATCTCCTGTCGGACCCCTCGTTCGTACTGCGGTTGGGTAGCCTGTCCCGGTCCTCTCTCACCGTGGACGCCGTGAATGGCTGAAGGGAGGGAGGGATGGATGGATGGATGGATGGATGAATGGGCGGGCAGTCAACATCACAGCCGCAGCGGTCTACATCAGCATCCGCAGGCAGACCATGTGAGAACCCATGTGCCCGAGAATGCAGATGCCTCTCGCAGGCCGGGATGGGCTCTGCGATGGAGACCGCATGCGGACCGAAAGGGATGCGACAGATTTGGGGGGGGGCAGCGACTTGGGGTCTCGGTTGATAGGAGAGAGAAATACACCTTTCAGACCCCTTCATTGTCTAAGGCGATGGTGTTATTGGATTTATGACGCTAGAATGGCCCATGCACCAACGCTCCCAAAGACACCGAGTTATTTAATATCTCATTATAGTATCTCACATGGTCAGGCTTAGTTCGATTTTAAAGAAAACAGGGAAGGTTAAAACGCTAATATAGATATATAAGCCTTTCTTTTTCACTATGTCAAGATATGTATAGTCAGATTTCCTCCTTTTTTTTAAAAGAAAGGAAATATGTGAATGAAGCTACTTTAGGAAGAGTTTTAATTTGTCATTCATTCATTTTAGGTTTACTATCAATGTTTAGTAAGGCATGCTAAAAAAAAAAAATTGGGTTCTTCTTTGATCCAATTTCAGATTCCCTTTCCTCTGCTGGAAGATCAGAGGTCAGGGCTGTTCAGACTGATTGTGACTTTGCTCTAAGGCACTTCAGTAGAACAGATGTTCTCTGATTAGACATTTTGAACACTGTGTCCCTGCTGCTAAAAGGGGTTTTCACCGACAGCCCTCCTCACTGCCAAGACACTTTACATCCTTCACAAGTCAGGAACTAAGAGAGACAGTTCAAACTTTCTCATTTTATCAGAAGACATTATTGCTAATAGGATTCCCACCCACTGGCCTCTGGTCCTATTTCATAAGACTTGCTGATTACATCTTATGAAGACTACATTAATGATTAAAAGGCAAATTCATAGATAACATATTGACATTTGCTCTCAGGGTTTATCCTCAGGTCAAAAGGTAAAGCTGCAGACTGTGTCTCGCCCTACGTGTTGAGGTAATAACATAAATTCATCAAATTTTAATTGTTCTGAAGAAAGACAAAGTAAAAAGAAATAGGAAAAAACCCTCCTTTGTTACTTGGAATCCAGTCACAAGCAATTACCAACAGTATGTTTCCAACAGGGTCATTACCACCTCTACTGCAGGCCAACCTTTTTTACATACAGAGACCAATAGTTGACATCTAATCCTAACTCAACATATTTCAGTGTGTAATTTAGTAAAGACAGTGGAATCTTTCACTGCCATTTTACAGCTTTTGTATTACTGTAATGCTCCACGGTTCCAAACAATGCCAACACTGTTGCAATCCAGCCTTTGTGTTTGTTGAGTACAGAGTTTCCCTTGTATGACAATTGAAATTATGCATACACTGTTTACCTATGTTCTTCTGCTGACGATTGTGGTATGACTCTTATTGTCCCACACACACTCACACACACAGATACACTTCTACAGGATGTGTGTGAGCCCTATTTCTGCTGTAATCTAACCCACCATAACACTAGACATATAAGCTGTTCTTTACGTTTCACCTGTTCTACTTCTTTTCAACATCACTAACATGTCGTACTCATGTCTGCTTGTTCCACATGGAAAATTTAATCTCCGTGCCACTTACTGAGGCTGAAATTCTTCTGTGACGACAGGAGCAACATAGTACCAAAGTTAATAGTCCATCCAGAAGAATTTATACTGCTAGTCCAACACTGCTAGTCTGACAGGTGGGCAGGTGGAGAGGGTTTCGGCGCAGTCCAGTATCTCCCTGTTTATGTGTGTGGGTATGTGAGTGTATTCTCAAAGCCTCAGCCAGTGTGTTATCCTACTCCATGTGCCTCTGGCTTTGAGGTGGAGCTCCATGGAGAGTTAATATAGGCCCGGCCGGAGAGAGGGGCGGAGACTTCTCTTGGAGTGCCACCACATCTCACCGTCTCTCTCTTTCACAGCCACTTTCTTTAACCCCCCCCCCCCCTTTTTTTTTAGTCCAGTCCTTTGTAAGCTGAAACAGAACTAATCTTTTTTGCCGCCTGGAATGAAACACATTTTGTTTTCCTTTGCAAATCCAGATATGGTCACTCATGATTTTTATCTGTCACTTTCTATAAAAGGATTACACACCTATAATGGGTTACGAAAGCCCTCCAAAAGACATTACTGTCTAGCTATAAATAAGGACGATTTTTGCTAGATTAGAGCACATGCAAATACAATATGGTTGGTCATTTGTTTCCAGAAGCTCTTGACAGTCATCAGATCTCTGTTTCGCAAAAAAACAGTCTACAGAGATTTTATAATATCAACCGATACAACAAGACACCTGTGTAGTTCATCCACTGAAGGCAATTCTTCATGCTTTATTGCAGTATCAGTGGGGGTTTTTCATGAAGTTGGGCTTGTACAAATGCCAGTGTGGATTCCTCTAAATGATGATTGTCCTATTTCGCTCCTGCCCCACAAATCAAGTATTTTTTTCCTTCCTGAAAACCATTTCTGCTTGCTTAGACTCACAATACCACATGGCATCTGCCACTCTCTGCCTGCGAGACCGGTCCTTCTACCAGGATTCCCCCCTCTGCCTTGATCTGCTTGTCGTGTGGCAGGTTGCAGGCATCTCGACAGACTGGCATACTTGGTCTATGAGGAAATGTGCGTGTGTATTTGTTTGATATTTAAACCAGAATGCCACAGGGTCTGGACCAGCTGTGTGTTATCAAAATATCTCAATGGACGTATGAGGAAATGAGGGCAGAGCTGTAGGTTTGTTTTGTGTGCCTATATTTTGCTGACTGCTGTCTTATCGCTTCTGCCGAAGAGATTAATTGATGCTGCGGTGCCTGCAGCATAAATCTGTGTGTTTGTTTGGGCTTGCTGCTGTGTGAATCTGCTGTAACTAATACTTAAAGGGTAGCTTGCGTGGGCAATACTGGACTCAGTTCATAAACACCATTATTTAATTAATCACATATGACCTTAATTGGTACAGTGAGAGAACATTACATAACACAATTCACAGAAGCAATATGGCCTGCTCTTTATAACATCAGCAGTCAGAAGAGCCAATACTTATCTTTGATGCTACTGCTGTTTTTAATACAGTGGGTTCTGTTATATAACAGTCTTTCTCACTGGATCCAAAAAAGCAAAGGTGCAGAACAGATCAAGACAGGGCATGAATTCTTGCACCCTCATTAATTTCAGTGACCGTTTGACCCTTACAGTAGCTGTGTTATCCATACACACATTGTGTTCAAGTCTGGTACTGTGAGAATCAGGCATTTCACAGTGTTGTGAAAGAGGCCTTTACTGAGAAAGTGTTGGCTCACTCTCCTCACTGTGAGTATGTCCCCAGAGCAGGGGGCAAACATGTTTTAACGTACTGACACCCTTTTGGGGTTTCAGCCACTGTGCAGGTGACTATTTTGAAAAGCCCTGATAGTCTTCCTGTGTTCTCCTACTCAGGTATTATTGCTTTACTTCTAAGCGTCCTCCTCATACCCATTAGCTCAGAGGGAACTGGATGTTTCATCTCACTGCTCTCTGTTTCCAGGATGTTCTCGCTCCCTTGCGTCAGCACCTGGGATGTTCACGCACGGCTGCTCTAAGGTGAGGCAAGAATAGTGTATAAAGTATCAACTCTGGTCACACTCCTGAATGACAATTATGTCTGTATGCAGGACAGATGGGATTTCATTCAGCTTGTTTAAATGATTTACTCTGAGGGGTGAGTGTTAGTGGGCCATGATAGTATTATTGCGTAACACACAATAGTGCCACCACCACTGGCCGGGAATTAGCCTTTTCCTCTGAGAAGGGTGACGTGCAATTCTGTTTCGGATTTGAAACAAGGCCAGCATCCCTGTGGAGGGCCTGCAGTTTTAACAGCCCAATCAGCTGTACATATAAAAGCAAAGGACAGACGCTAGAGCAGCAACAAGTCTTCCTTTGTGCATTAATCACTTTTCAAGTGATGATTAAAAATTGCTGAATGGTGCTTTGTAGTAATTTTGCATTCCTAAGCGACAGGGTAATTTAAGGGAAAATGCTGTACATAAAGCCTATTAATATGGCCAAAAAGTAGGTCAGTATGAAATGTGTGCTTTGCATTAAAGGACAATTTCAAAGAATGAGAGGAATCCAATTATCAGCATAGCTGAATTACAACATTTTTGAAAACAGGGAAGGTGAGGGGAGAGGAGAGGAGAGGAAAGGAGAGGAGAGGAGAGGAGAAGAGAAGAGAGGAGAGGAGAGGAGAGGAGAGGAGAGGAGACAACCATCTGCCTTTGCTTTTCTGTCCTTTCACCATCTGTGAGTGGAGCATCCTAAGACCTAAAGGACTCTATTTATTAATGTATTTGTGTGTGTGTGTGTGTGTGTGTGTGTGTGTGTGTGTGTGTGTGTTATAGGCAGCATAATGTGATGTAACCTGTTTAGCCTGCTCCTCACCCTCAGACAAACAATGGAAAAAGACAGAAAGGATTAAATGATCAGGGACATTTTGTTTATTGTGTGTGTGCTTTGTTTTTGATATGATTGGATTTGTTTGTATGGGGTCAGAGATAAAATTGGGTGTTTTGTGGTGATGTAACAGGATCAGAGGCTTTGCATTCTGTGGGTTTCCTAACAGCACTAATACAGAAACCTCTCACCCGTAGGTGCTTATGTGGCAAAAACTATACAACAAGTTCAGGTAAACAAACATGTTGTCGAGTCTATGTTCTAGATATTGACAGTGGTGTTTTTAGACACCATAACAATGAATTAATCCGGTGTAAATTTAGACGTAGCACTAATTAGGCCAGAAAAGCTTGTTTGCTCACATTTAAACAACTGGAGCAGTAATCTTACATTATGTTTTGCCTCTAGCTACAGTAAATGTTACCTGCTATTATGCATTATGCCAAACCTTGCACAGTACATGCTTTCATCTCCAGGATGGGAAACCAGGAAAAAAAAGAACAACTTCCATCCCCTGGAGCACAAGTTTGCCCTCTCCTAAGGAAGTGAAATAAATCTGATAAACAACCAAAAATTCTGAGTATACAAAAAAACATGTCCAAAAAAAAGTCTTCCACTTCTAGTTGCATAATGACACACTTGTTTAAAGTTTAATGACACACTTGTGTGGAAAGTTTTGAGGAAACTTTTTTTTTTAAATATATGGCAGTAAAACAATAAAGATTAAAAGGTCAAAGATAGAAGCTGCCTGTGATTTCTTCTACAGTTGTGACGGCACAAATCCTGGTGGAGCTCACTGTTCAATACTTGACAAAGACTATAAGCTCTTAAAATTACACTTATAGAGCACATAGTCCACAGCATTATGATGGAGAGAGAGAGGTTGATATACATGAGACAGCTGCAATTTAAAATGCTGTGCACAATATCTGGTATCTAGATGTGTGGTAGTGATACATCCGCACCTCTATCCTCTAGCTCTTTTTACTGTCCACAAGGTCTCATTACTCATAATATTTGGGTTTCAAATAAGATCAAGGACATCCCGTGTCATCATTATCAGTGCTCTGCTGTCTGAGCATATTTCATAACCATGCTTTCGTCTCCTTCAGTCTGGTTTTTGCATGTTGTGTTAGTCCTATATCAGATGTTTTTTCCCTGTTAATTATCTACATGTGTTGTGTCAGTGAATGACGGTTTGTATGTTTGTAGTGAAATGCTGGTGGGTTTTTTTTTCTGAAAGAGAGTGTCTTTCTGTGCTTGTGCATATTTATTCAAATCAAGGTCATGATGTAGTTCAAGAAGACCTGTGACTTAATTTTCATGAATTACATAACATTCCTCTTATCTCTCCTCCAAGCCTTTCCTTCACACGGGGACATTTCCATCCGCTGGCTTTTAGCAGCTCTCCCAAACAGTAGCCGCATCGAGCTGCTTATCTCTCATCGGGTCACATTGGTGGAACATGGAGGCCGGGTTGGCCTCTTCTCTCAGAGTGTGTGTCGCAGCAGTGCTCTCCATTAATCACAGACTGATCACAGATGATCCCGAAACTCACACAGATTGCTCAGCGTGATGGCCTGCATCCCTCTTCAGTTTTCTATCAGTTCAGTTCAGGAGGGCCACAGAGTGGTGCATTGATGTGTAGCAATAATGGGGCTTGTGAAGGACACAACAAGCCAAAGGTACGAAAGATTACCAGCATGGGGTTTAGGCCCATCGTTTAGATGTGGCAGCGGTCAGTGTATAGTGCTGCAGCTGCTCTCACTGGCCTGCTTCCTCAGTCTCCCTGCTTTTGCTCCGTGTGTCTGTCACTGCGGATCGATGCAGCTCTGGGACAAGGGAAAAGCACACGGTGTTCAGCTCCATCGGCAGAATGGCAGGTCTAATGGAGAGCCTGTCTGGCCGAACTTGGCCTGATCTAGCCAAGCTGTGACTGGCATCAGCCCAACTCTGCATACAAATTTGGATACAAAATTGGATAAAGTTGGTCTCACAATAGTCTGCTCGGACTGGCTGTCCACACATCTTTGGGAGGACTTCGCTTGCCACCTGCCACAAAAATGGCAGGGGTCCTTATATGAGAGGAATCCTTCAGAGACATAGGGGTGGGGGTTGAAAGTCAATATGGCTTCCTCTCCAGTGACTGCATAACATGGCTTCAAAAATAAGATTTTCCATTCACATGACAAGCAGGTCTGTGGCAGCCTATTGACTGGCCGCTGTAAAGTATCAATCATTAACCTATTCTACTATGGCATGGTGTGATTTGAGGCAAAGTGGAAAAACACCTTGCTGTTATTGCAGGTTGGCTGCACTACATCCTTCCTCTATGAAGGGACACTGAACTCAGATTTGTTTTGCAATAACATGTAATCCTGTACCGTGGCCTGCTACAGCTCTTGGACCAACTGAGGTGTGTGTTCATTGGGTAATCTCGAGACTTGTGTGTGTATGTGTGTGTGTGGGTGTGTTTGTGTGCGTACATGTTTTCCCAGCTGCAGTACATGCTCTACAGTCCACCCTAGTGTGGGATGATAGGTTGGAGCAGAGTTTGTTGGTGGATAGGTCATTGCAGTTCAGTTCATGTCTGCCCCTCTGTACCGCTGAGGAATATATTGCATAATAAATAATGCAAAATGAAACAGGATTAGGGTTCTTCTTTGCATCTACTGAACACTTCTTTGCCGCCTGCATAACTCCTATCGAAGGATTAGATTGGGAGATTGGGCGGTGCAGAGTTCACCAAAAAATCCCGTTAAGAGCCCGTGAATTTGGGATAGAGGGACTGTATCATATTCCAAGTGGTTACATAAGGGTAGATGACAGAGGAGCCTACCCCCCACTGCTCTCGCCTTTGTATCCTGCTGAACCACTTCTCTTTCTGTTGAAATGAACACACCCCCTTTGATGTCACAGCACAAATGCTGTAGTAATGACGGGACAGATCAATACACATCATTTGCTGTGAGTGTGTGTTCATGTGGACATGTGTTCACGGATGTGCATGCTATTAATAGCTTGCACTGAATGGGGGACTGTATGCTTTCAGATAAATCCATTGTCTTAGACACAAGCCAAGGTGACAAGCGAGGACTGATTCTATCTCCTCTCTTAAATCTCCCCTCAGACACTCAGGAATATACTGAAAGACTCCGTCCAAAGGAGAGAGAGATTACATGTATTTTTCCTCCTCTCTGCATTTGGAATTTGTGCTTTGATCACAGCTAAAGCCTTTTATACCTGTACTTGTATTGAGGCTCTGCTAATTTAAAAAATATGCTCATTTTGAAAGTTAGATGAGAAGACTGACACCACACATACCTGTCCTTTCAATATAAGGCTACAGCCGGTTATCTTAGCTTAGCATTGGAACCAAAAACAGCCTGGCATTGTCTGAGAAAAAAAAAAGATTCAACCATCAGCACCGCTAAAGCTCTAAAATGAACATGTCATATCTTTACAATTTTATAATTTGTGGTTTTACAAGAAGTGACGTGCAAAGCAGTACTTTTCAGTGTCCTTAATCACTACTACCGATTCATTAAAAAGGTTTATTCCCCTAATTGTTCAGTGTCTGACTGGTGCTTCAACTGCTTTGTCCCACTCACTGAACTGAACAGTGTATATTCCTCTTAATAATTTGCCTCCAGAACCAGCGGTCCTGTTGTTTCAACAAACACGCCCAATTCCTTTTAATCTACAATACTTGATATTTTTAAGGGTTCCTTGCTTCCTTGCTTAATATCAGAGATGAACGCTGGTTTTATGGAACATTTAAGTCATACACTCGCTCAGTGAGTGTATGACTTCCCTGATTCGGAGCTCAAATGAGCTTAGAAAATAATGGATCATCCAAAAGATCTGTCCTTTTAAACGAGACATTAGCTAGCAATACTACACTAGGGGTTATGTCCTGGACTGACTTTTTTGTGACCTGTGCAATGACCAGTGGAGAATCCAGCTTAATGAAATATGTTAATGAAATAGTTAACATGCATGCATATTGCATTATAATGTATAAACTTATTTTCTGAAACAAGGTTGAATAAGAATATGGTGAAACATCGATTCCTCTGACAAAACAGACAGACTTGATTAGGTCATCAGAACTCAGTGTATTAACTTTGGTGCATCAGGGCAGAAAAGAGAGAAATCAATGGCTGTTTTTGTTTAATTGCATAACTCATCTTAGTCATGCATGAGCAGCTGAACTCTGTCCCTTTCATGAGAAGAGAGAGCATCTGTAGCTTGGAGACAAGCTTAATAAAAAGACAGCGTAAAGAGGGAAATAGGGAAATAGGGAAGGGAATAGGGAAGTTTTTTTTACCTTTTAGACAACAGCGGAGGAGCATCACTGCAAAAATAATAATTATAGATTGAGAATATGATAAATTTGTGGAGTAGAAAGCAGTGAACAACATTTGACATTTTAGTTGAGTTTTTGAGGCATCAGCGTGGCTATGAGCAATATTTTGACTCATATGATTGCAGCCAATATGTTGTTTGTAATGTATAAGGATCATAACCCATCTCTGCAGCTCCCTTCAGCTCCAGGGAGCTTTTCAGTTTCTTTCAACTTGTTAGTTTGATTCAGTAAGTGTACTATTTACTTCACTTTTTTTTTTTTTTTAAGTTTTTGGATCACAACAGGCAGCTATATTTATCGAAAAGCTCTTCCATGAAATGTACACCACCTGCCCAGCACCAAACAACATACAGATCAAAGTTAGCAACTAGCTAGTGAACACAATGGCGCATTCACCAGCTTTAGAGCCATCAACCAGGAGTTGGTGGAGACCAAAGCTAAGCAAAAAGGAGAGTGAACACTGGACTTACATTCATCACGCGGCCTGAAACAGTAATGTAGTGTTGTGTTCACAGTTTGTTTACAAAGCCAACAAGGGCAAAAAAAATACCCTAGACTATACAAGACACTCAAATACTCATGAGTTACAAGTTGGCCTGTTGGTCACTGGGTAAATTATTCTTCATTCACTGTGCTCAAGTTAGATTTGCACTATTCTCTTGAAATGCAGTATATTGTTCTCACTGAAACCTTCAGATGTTTATGGTCTATAAATGTGTTTGTCTGTAGCATTCTGCTGAAATATCACCTCTGCTTAACCCAAATTTTCTGTGTATGTTTATCCTCAATTCTAGAAATATATCTGCTAAAAATCATTGAACAGGAGAACAGAAAAAAAACCTGTCAGATTTGAAATGACAGAAATGATGTGCCAAGACCATTTTTTTTTCACTGTAACCCTAATACCTGACATTGGAAGAGGTATTCATGTTGAAATTTGTTTGTAATGTCTTAACATTCTGTATTGGACTATAATATGAATATTTTCCATGCAGTGTATCAACATGCTATGCTGTAATGATACTCCAGAGTCTTACGTGTTATGGAAACTCATCCTCATGAGTACTAATGAGGACCTGAGGGCCCAAAAGAGGAAACACAAGTAGACAGGGGAGCCTGAGGTGAGTGCAGCAGGTCTGTTCTGTTTACTTGTTCTTCTTCTCTGTTGATGCAGACAAACAGCCACCTCCCTCCAGAACTGCTGCTGCGATACTCGCGGCTTTACAGGTGATCACACTGGGAGGGAATTAGGGAATGTGCCCTACTTACAGATAAGAAAGCAGGGGCACAAAATGTGCAGAAGCGGCCTAACATCTGCTGATTAAGCCCTCGCCCTCCTCTCTGTCCATCAGGTTGGTGTGTGCAACCAAGCAGAGCATCAACCCACGTTGCTAACTTATCATGAAATGTGCTACACATGACAGACCGAAGAGCATGTACACATGCCTACGCACTGACCTCTCTGGGCAGACAAACACAGAAGCTCACAAGACAAAATCGTGCAGAGTAAATACACTTTCAGATACATACTCTGCCCTTAACGCAAAGCAGACAGCGATGTCCTGAAACTGCACTGGGCTTCGGTGGTCTGTTATATAATGTATCAGTATCAAAACAGACAGCAAAGCATCTCATTTCATGAACCATAACATCTGAGCATCCCTGCACGTATTCTGTGTTGGTAAATGTCTTTTAAAGTGTAGTGAAATAGAGAAGTACTCACATTCATGTCTTAAATTAGCTGTGTGATAGATTACCATGCACTTTGACGGCTTTTTGGAATGGATGTACTATCTCTGGTGAACATGCTTCTAATAATAATAATAATAAGTCATCTAATATTAGCTTTCACTCAAAGGTCGGCCCTATAACACTAGTCACTAGAGTCTTCTCTCTCTGCAATGTACTGGCCATTTCCTGTTGCATCCTGTATCAAATGTCTGACATCAAACACTGAAGATGTGTTCCAGTTATGGAGCAGTCTTAATAATTGGAAAATAGTATCCTTAAATGAAAAATAAACATCTTTAAATGTACAACTTCTAATGTATATCATTTTTCTTTTTACAATAGTCAAGTTTAGCTGAGTGGTCTATATGAGACTAAAAGACTTTGACTGACACTAAGGGAAATGACCGTGCAGACCAATGTGGTCTTCCTGAAGACCCATTGGATTCACTGAAGTCACATTTTATTGAGATTGGCTGATAAAACTATCTATATAGCTATATCTGCAGGAGTGTCTTGGATTATTCTAAAGTATATTGTGCTGTAATAAAAGCAATTTCTTAGAATGGTTCTCTTGAGCCACTTCCACATGTTCCAGTTTTTTCTGCCTCTGTTCATGAGGTAAACTACTTTGAATGGGACCATTTTTGTTTTATTGGTGCAAAACTATATTTAATGTCTTGTGCAATCTTGTGTACAAAATAACAAAAGCCCCAATAGCCAATACTTTAGTGCCCGAACACTTCAAACTTCTTCAAGTAAATAAACAATGTTTTTCTTTTTGCTTAATTCCACCTCATGGTCTCTGAATTTCTTTACCTCCAGCACAAACTTTTCATGCAGTGATTTACTGCCAGTGGTATCGATAGTTTGTTCTTAATCCTGTTCAAGTTTAAAGACTAGTTTTAGTTTAAAAAAAACAGAAACATCTGACTTGGTTTTTAAAGAAGCATTTTAATAGTCATAAAGCACTATATTTAATTAAATTGAGTACTTAAAAATCAATATGGGTTGTTGTGACTTAAGATAAAAAGCAAATTATGCAAACAAGTATCTCTGAATATAGCAATTTCACACAGCAGAATTAAAAACGCTGTATCTTCATGTATCTACCTTTGGTGATTTTTAATGTTTCAGATTAACTCAAGGATTAAGTGTTCCTTTATGGATTTAGAAAAACTTCATTTATTTATTAAAGGTATTTAAAAACCAACTGGATTATGTTAAAATTCATTGTCACAAAGCTACAAACTTGTTGTTTCAAACTGTTGTGAAAAAAACGATTGAAGGTAATTCATTCTGCAACACGTCTCCACACCTAAAACATATTGTGCTCACCATGCGGCCAACGGGCAATGTTCTTGCAGTAAACCATATATCGGCGGAGACTGGCTTTAATCCTCTCGACTTTATCAGACCAAGAATAAAGCAACAGAATGTACGGTATGACAGGGGCAGTGAAATGTGGAGTAAAACTGTAAGACTTATTTCATTTTCCCCTCTGAGGCCATATGTTCCCATGTGTGCTGATACAGCAGACACTTTTGTCCTCTCTCTCCCATAGCTATGTGCCCCCCCCCCGGCTCCTACAGTTTTGTCTACTACACTATGAATTTACTCTCCTAGCAGCCTCAGTGCTTGAGAACCTTTAGCCTACATACCACTAGAAGAAGGATAGGTGAGTTATTCTGAGAAATAAAAGGAAGCAGAATTACCGACCTGCCCACAGACAGATTGACACAGAAGAAATCCAGACGGTAAAGCAGTGAAACTGAAAAGAAAGAAAGGCTTGGGAAACTAATGAGAGGTTTTCATGGGGGAGGAGAAGGGGGTTTTAGCCAAGGAGACATGTCATGGCCAACAAGAATGCAGTCTATCTGATTAATCTGGTAATGGGCAAAGGAAAGGAGGTGTTGGGACGGGAGTTTTGTGAGGTTCAGACCAAGGGAAACATGGTAAGGGATTCTGAAAACGGATGGGGTGAATTATGGAGTCGTCTATTTCGTGACATCCCTTTCTAAGAACTACAACCACCTGTCACCTGGCAGCACCTATTTTTAACAACTTTCTATTTGCATCGTACCGTCAGTGTAGATGAGTGGGGTAAGGTTGCATGGGTTGGGATGTTATGCTGTCACCATCATAATGGGGGGATCAGTAATTACACAGGAAATCAAAGTAAGAAATGTAGGAGAGATTTGAGGACAAACGAAGCAAACAAAACATTACAAATCCATTACCAACAGCCATAAACGAAAGAATGAATACACATATACACAGCCATTTTGAAGTGCTTCACAAAGGCATGACTGCACAGGGAATGAGGAGGCAATACTTTTAGTTCAGGGGGCTTAGTGCAAGAGCAAGTGAGGAAGTCTTCAGCTCTGGGAAGGAATCCGAGTCCTCAACAGAATGTGCTGCTCCTCGCCTTCAGGCTCGCCATGGGGGACTCCTCACTAAGACAGTGAGACTAGACACCCCCCCCCCGACATGCAACAGAGCCTGCAGGCATTTGTTAATTCTGTCAATCATCAGTCAATCGTCAGTCAGGCGGTCGGTAGGTCATTCACTCATTCAGTCATTCGGTCAGTTGGCCGTTCTCCTTTTCTGCAGTCCAGGAGAAGTGCCATATTGGAAAATATTCCGTTGCAAGTAAAAATTCTGCGTTCAACTCTGCTTTCTAAAGTAGAGGTGAAACAAGTCTTAGCAATAGAATTTCACCAGATGAAGTACTCATGATGATGCACACTTCCATTCAGAATTTCAAAGATAATTAATATCTTAGCAATAGTTAAATACTATTGCTGGTGTGTGTAATGTTAGGTGCCACTACATCATCAGAATACTGGAGGGTTTCATCTACAACAATGTGTCATATTGTTGATGTTGGGTAAAAACTTACACATTTATCATATACGAATATCTATCCTGGGGGAATTCATGCTTTTAGATCAGTAGTTGACTTTTTCTTTGTTGTAGGGATTTTGATAAAAATTTTTTATCTGCGTCTGATTTTCCTTTCAAAACTCACAGGGGAGACTTCTTTTAAGGATGCAATCTGGCCCTCAATCTAAAAGTGTAAAAGTGATTTGATTACACTTAGATTTTTCTCATTATGTGTTTACATTGTTTTGTCTGTCATCCATTCTTTTGATGTTCTGGGAATGGATATCTGGGTCACATACCACGGCCCCCCCCACCTCCACCTCTGCTGCCACTGCCACCACCACCGCCACCACCGCCACCACCGCCACCACCACCACCACCATCTCCTTTCCATATGTGCAGCATGCCTTTGTTCCCATTGAGGTACCCACAGCAGGTGTGTGTGTGTACATCTTCATGTGCTGAGCTGTGATTCTTAATATGATGTTGAAAGAAAAAAAAAATCCCTCCACAAAGGTATGTAACCTCACAGATCAATCCTCTTAACTGATTAAAACTTTTACCAGAGGTTGCACTCCCCCGCAGCCATCTACAGGTCAGCTGCCTGCCGTTGTGGAACAAACTGGTTTCAACACCGATTAGGACGATTACAGCTGTTGTTCCCTTTGCAGAAATAATGTTAAGTAGATAAATATCAATAATAGAAACTATTATGTATGAAGCTTTGTACAAACAGTGGGCACTTTTGAGTGCAACGCTAAAAGAAATGAAAAAAGACTCTTTGCATCCGTCCACTCCTGTCAAGCAATGTGAACTTTGAATAACTCCAAAATTCTACCTCAGTATTGACCCACTTTGGACACTTCAATCATCCAGCTATTTTCCTCTGTTTCTGCACTTATCTGCTATGTCACCGCTAAGGAGACTGTAAGTGGGTCAGAGCGAGCATGTGAGGGGCCTTGAAAAGAGGCTGCCCAGCGGGCAAGACCATTGTCCCCCTAACTGCAGGTATGAAATTAGAGTGTGTTTGTGAATCTGTGTGTGTATGTGTTTGTCTGTGCCTTTGGCCTCTCTCTAATGCACTGAGTGTTCTTGTTCAACTGATGCTCTATTTGTGGAAGTATCCATGGTGATAATGGCTCGCAGTCATGGAAAAGGGGCAGATGGACAATTGGATGCCTCTGTTTGGCACAAATGGGGGAGATCTCCGCTCTCCCTGCCAGCCTATCCACCTATTCAAACAACAGCTGAAATGGCATACAAGTTTTGAGGGTAAGGTTGAGTTGGGTTCCAGAAAACCATGAAGGAACAAGGAAAAAAGAAGAGCACAGAGTGTAGGGAAGTGATGACATGATCAAAGGGGCTGACACAGAGCTCCGGTCAGGCCTCGAGGGTAATTCGGATTTGCAACGAGACACGTCACCGTACATTCCCAACACGACTAAAGCTGCTGCGTTCAGCTCTCACACACACACACACACACACACACACACACACACACACACACACACACACACACACACACACACACACACACACACACACACACACACACACACACACACACACACACACACACACACACACACACACACACACACACACACACACACACACACACACACACACACACACACACACACACACACACACACACACACACACACACACACACACACACACACACACACACACACACACACACACACACACACACACACACACACACACACACACACACACACACACACACACACACACACACACACACACACACACACACACACACACACACACACACACACACACACACACACACACACACACACACACACACACACACACACACACACACACACACACACACACACACACACACACACACACACACACACACACACACACACACACACACACACACACACACACACACACACACACACACACACACACACACACACACACACACACACACACACACACACACACACACACACACACACACACACACACACACACACACACACACACACACACACACACACACACACACACACACACACACACACACACACACACACACACACACACACACACACACACACACACACACACACACACACACACACACACACACACACACACACACACACACACACACACACACACACACACACACACACACACACACACACACACACACACACACACACACACACACACACACACACACACACACACACACACACACACACACACACACACACACACACACACACACACACACACACACACACACACACACACACACACACACACACACACACACACACACACACACACACACACACACACACACACACACACACACACACACACACACACACACACACACACACACACACACACACACACACACACACACACACACACACACACACACACACACACACACACACACACACACACACACACACACACACACACACACACACACACACACACACACACACACACACACACACACACACACACACACACACACACACACACACACACACACACACACACTCACACACACACACACACACACACACACACACACACACACACACACACACACACACACACACACACACACACACACACACACACACACACACACACACACACACACACACACACACACACACGCACACGCACATACACACACACACACACACACACACACACACACACATAAACAAAGTCATGACCAGATTTTTATAATTTCCTCTCTGTCGGGGCCTGTTTTGAGCATGAAAAAGGTGTTAGCCTCAGCAGAAACCAGCTCTTCTCTCTCTGCAGCAGCAGCGCTCTCAGGAGTCCACTGCAGGCTAAATTCATAACTGCAGTCCAGAGGGATAAAGTGAAACGACAACCGAGCTTCAATCATCGACCAATGAGAGCCATCATTTAGATGAAAGTCCCCTAAGGGGGGAAACGAATGTTACCTATGGCGCCGTGCGACCAGGGATCAAAGAAGCAATCCACCATTTTTTGCCCTGATACTTTATTGTCGCAAATTTGTTCTACAAGATCATTGAAAGTATCAAAAGCTAATGACTAGCCTCATTTGCATTACACAGTGTGTAACAGAGTAACTATTTCTGATATCTTCGGATTTGTTTCGGTGTTGTTCTGACATCAAGGACTCTAAATATCTGTGTTACTGTGAAAGTTACGAAAACTGGCGAGAGGCCAGTTCAGCTGCATCAGGAACTTTCTGTTTCCCAAATTAGGCAGTAAAGTGATGTTGGTTTCCAAGCAATCAGGAATCGGTTACACTAAAATGATCACTCAGGCAAAGTCTGTGCAAATGCAGAAGTTGGTACATTAGTCATTTATTATCATGTTCTAAATGCTTTGGCTTATCTAACCAGTGTGGGGAGACAGGGTGGACGACAAACAAATTAAGACAGTGAGAGAACGAGAAAGAGAAAGTGAGAGAGAGAGAGCGTTTCCTTGGCTTGGTGCTGGCGGGGTGGTTAGATAACTGAAGGTCAGAAGTAGAGTGTACTGTGCTGTGAGTCGCAGCGGGCTCTGAAATTCCGCAGGCCGGGGAGACTGGGCGAGCTCTCGGCCCACACCTGACCTCAGCACCTTTCTCGCTTGCTTCCTCCTCTCTCTTTTCCACAACACTCTTCTCCTGTCTCTCAGCACCATGTCTGAACCCCCCCCCCCGGTCCTCTCCCTTCTCCCTGTGTTTATTCCCATTTTAACCTCTTAAAGATCAAAGACCTGCTGATGGGCTGAAAAAAACTATAATGTAATCAGCCCCTTATTGACTTCACAGCCCTTGGAAGAGGGCTGAGGATGTTCAAGGTCAATAATTCAATTCAATCAAAGTCATGTTCATTTATATAGCACCAAATCATAACAGAGTATATCTCAGGGATCTTTTCATATAGAGCAGGTATAGATTATACTCCTTATATTTATATTTACAGAGACCCAACATTCCCCCATGAGCAAGCAATCGGGGACAGCGGCAAGAAAGAGGCGTCTGCCTTGACCAGCTGGGTTGAGAGAGAGAGAGGAGAGAGAGAGAGAAAGAGAGAGAGAGAGAGAGAGAGAGAAAGAGATTACTTTACAATTGCAATAGACTAAAATTACTGCATGGCGTAATGCAAAGTGGAAACATACGTTTTGCAATCATAACCGTTTTAAAGCCCGTAGCCCATGTATGGCCAACATGGAGCTGATGCATATGAGATCCCTTAATACCAAACCTGATGCCCCTAGATACTCCCATGTTTACACATGATGCATGCATGGGGCCTTAGTAAGGAATTATATCACATCGTCTACTCTCATTGTGTGTAATCAAACGTCCTGTGTTAACCATTTTTTAAACACTGATGGTTGAAGTATTCAGATAAATTTCTTGTTCCACAGGAAAATTAATCTCCTGATTGATATATGTTGTAGTTTTAATTACTTCATATAAAGTTTAGTTTAGTCCAGAGCTTCCCAACCTAGGGTTCGGCCCCCTCCAGTTGGTCACAGGATAAACCTGAGAGGTCATTAGAATTAATCTTTTGAATTTTCTCTGATCTGTGCTGTTTTTGTGAAGCATGGGATAATGATACCTCTTTGAGCCTAAAACTGTTATTTAAATTAAACTATCTGAGACGGAAGCACAAACAACTCAGACATCAGAATCAACGCTCTTTATGTTATGCATCACAAGACAAAAAAGTTTGGAGCCACAGTTAAATCTTACAATGAATTTTATTCTAAAAGGTGATCATATAATTTTCAAGTAAAAACCTAAAATCAAAGGTAACAAGTATGGGAGCAGTAAAATAAATGCAATGGGGTGAAAAGTACAATGTTTCTAGCTAAAGTTTTGTGGAGTAGAACATTAAAGTAACATGAAACAAGTACAAATATCTCAAAATTTGACCTAGGTAAGCATTTGGGGTACAAACCACCTTTTGTATTTGATGAGGCCGAACATTGGCTCTGGAGAAGCTGTGGCTCAGAGGGTCACCTTGCTTATTTAATTTTTTTATTTTTTTGTCTGTTTTTGGAAAAGCTCAAGTGTAATCTGTGTGCAGAGCAGCTCACAGCTGAAGGTAACCCGTTGTTTAGAGATTAATCTCTGTTCCTTCGGCAGAACAGGCTGACCTAAATTGTTAAGGTCAGAAGGAAAAAAAAAAAGCTAATAGTACTGAATTGTTACAGTCTTGGTTGTAGGTGTGTGTGTGTGTGTGTGTGAATGAATAATTCACACCTGTTTGTGCGTAAGGGAAAATGTTCCTGCTAAGACCCTCACTGCAGTCTCTGGGGCCAGTGTCATGTGTGAGGATCCTGTGGTGAAAGTGGAGTATTGTGTTTCTATTTTATTTATTAGCCTCTTATATAAGCATCAGCAGGGGGAAGGAACATACTGAGACAGGGGTAAAGGGCACTGAGCTATGAAACACAGTCAGGGTACACAGAGTTGGACTGTTATGGAGGCGGTTTATCAAATTAATAGAATCAAGTTACATGAATAAAAGAAACAACAGTCAGTAAAGACTGTTAGCAATATATTCAGAAATTTACAAAATAATTCCTCCGTGTTTGTGAAATTAAATGGGAAATAAGGATAACAAACTGAAGAAATGATAGTATATTTTAAGTCTAGTGCACAAAGGTTGTGTTTTTACCCAGTTACCATGAGAAAAAAACAACTCCGCTGTTTGTATTTCCTTATATTAATTTTCTGGTTCAAAATTTGTTCTTCAGACCATTAAATAGAGGTGAAGGAAAAGTGGATTTGCAGGGACTGAAAATTAAGTATAAACACCATTTCTATTATGTTTTGAACAAGTAGACAGCAGAAAACATTACTCTATATGAGTAAACCAATAGAAAAATATGAAAATATGACATAAAATGTACATGACTAACAATAAACACAACATAGCAAAGGATTTTATACCTACCAACAAAGAAAGCAAAGACAGGTAAGTGCAACATTAAGCAAATACCCTCAATCTTGATAGAAAAGGAAGAAGGAAAATAATGAAACAAATATTTGATGTAAATAAACCATATTGGTAAACCAATTTCATGTAGAGGGTCAGTATATTCTCTGTCCTCCAGACTGGGAGGAAGGTTTCACTGAATCTCTCTTTCAAACTAATTCCACGTTTCACAATCAAACTATGACTCTAAAGCATTGTTACTGACACAATGAATCCTGGAAAGAAACCGAGGTACGAGTCAAGGAACATAAGCAGGCAGAACAGCCAAAATTATTACCTGAGCCGCAAATCAAAACAAGTGTGCACGTGTAGTATCTGGACACACGCACACACCCACACACACACACACACACAGACCAACCAGGGCATCAGTGCAGACAAAGAGAGAGGCTGAGACTAATGAAAACACATCTCTGTTTACTTCAAGAAACACCTGTGCTAATACTGACTGGCTCCCCTCAGGGCTACTTGGCAGAGCCGTGAAGAAGTTTACCCCTGAATGACACCAGAGCACGGCTCCGTACGAGTGACTCAGCCGTGCTCCGGCATGTGTGTGTGAAAACACATGCCCTCTCTGCGTTTGCTCTCGCTCTCCTCTGCCCTGTGTCTGCGTCCGTGCTTTCCTTCATATGAAAATGTTCAGGTTAGGGTTCAGGCCGGACGGTGGGAAGATTAGGGGGAGCTCGGAACAAGAGGAAGAAGAAGTGATACAGAGAGAAAGACAAGACGCGGAGGGGGGGTGAAATGCTGCAGCTCTATCCTCTGTCTCATCCCCCCTTCGGTGACTGCATTTAGCAGTGCCTCCCCCTCTCCTCCCCCCCTCCTCCCTACTCCTGTGTAGAATTGGGTTTACATAACCCACTGCAGTCTGAGCTAACGCAGCACACAACTACTAAGGCACCTTCTCTCTCAAGGCAACAGGGACGGACACACACACACACACACACACACACACACACACACACACACACACACACACTACATTTGCGTGAAGCAGCATCAAACATTCATTGCATGCAATACATATAGCACAGCATGTGCTACACTCGGGGGGTAAGGGGGGGGGGGTTGCTACTGACTGCCGTGTGCTGCGTAAACATGCACGTTCAAGCATCTGTGCACACGGGCCTTTGCCCTCAGCAGTGAGTGGGTCTAGTTCCATTTAGCTCCATAAATAACTTTTAAGGAACTGAGCTCTGGTTCCTAAAAACCCAGAAATTATCAAAGGCCCCTTTAAACACTGCTGCTCTGACAAAATCTCTCTCATGCTCCGAACGAACGGGGCCCAAGAGTTTAGTTGTTGTAATTCATTTTCCCTTTAGTGACAGTATTCTGCAGTAGTTTGTGTGTGTCCGTGTTTGTGTGGCACAGGGAAGCTGTTGTCAAGAGAGAGAATGCAGCCTTTTTTTTTTTTTGAAATAAAATGCTTACTTAATCACTTAGTTAGTGTTTTACCGGTTTCCGTATTCTGGGTGGCTACAGCCAGTTCTGTCTGGACAGGGCTGGGGTAAGGGGTCGGATTCGAGGGCCCTTATCTATCTCTGGGAACCGTATTATACGCTTCTGTGAGTGTGTTCGTGTGTGCACGCGTCCGTGTGCGAGGGAATGTGTGACACTGTGCGTCATTCTGGCCGATGAACTTGAATCAGTAACCAGGACTGTTGTTCTCCACATTCCCTGTCTCACTCTTGGCTCACAGGGGATCAAGTCACAATACCTCACCCAACCTCACTTGCTCTCTAACATTTGGAGCTTAGATGTATGAAACACTTTTTGAAGGTCCTCCAATTTTCTATTTTTAAATATTTCATAATCATATCACTCAGTCTGCTTTGCATTATACGATTGGATTTTGGATCTGAAACGGGTTTTGACTAAAATACAGGAAGGCCACGCTGAAAAATGTATATTTTACAATATAATGCTCAAACTGTTGATTAAATAATAAAGTTAACACATTAATAAATTCCTGCTACCAGTCTTAAAAGGTAAAATTAATTAATAGATAAGTAATTCAACCAATATAAACAGTGCTTCTCTGTGCTAGTTTTGTGCCTCTGTAGTTGTTTTGTATCTCATCATGGCAGTTTTGTGTCCCTTTGTAGTTTTATTATTGATTTTCCCAAAAGAAAAGTTAACAGTCAATTAATGTTAAATACAGCCTCACAGAGCCGATGGAGCTGCGGACTCTTTGTTTTTTAAGAGCATTTTGTGTTTCAAATGGGATTAAATGTCACAGACAAAATATTTGTCTTTCATTTTCATAGTAAAAAAAACATATTCCTATATTTGTACAGAGATTTTGCTGATCTAAATACACCTATCCAGTTACAGAATTCAACTTACTGAGAATAAAAAAAAAAAAACCCGGTAAAATTGGAAAACTATCAGGCTACTGTCAAAACACCATTGACTGGAAAAAAAAAAAAAAACGTGTTGGACAATTACCATGTGTCAGTGTCTTCGAGTTGTGGGTGTTTGGGAGACGTGGGGTAATGTGGTGGGGATTTAGTTGGAACCAGTTTTCTCTTTCCTCCTGGCTGGCAGAAAGGTTGAGGAGGATCCTCCTCTCACAGCACTACATCGCCTTTGTCTCAATTCCCAAATCCCTTAATCTCTTACCGCTCCTGTCAGGTGGGTTTAGCTGGTTCTTTCGGCATCGACTGAGATTTTCTCCCCTAACTACCCTCTCCGCTTCTGTCCTGAGGGGCATTCTTTTTTTTTTCATCCACATGAACTGCATTAACTTCAAAGCTGAACTGGTGCACTAGTAAAACGCTGGTCAATGATGCGTTCTGTTACGTGAGTAATGAGCAAATGGACCGATGTTGCCTCTACGCTATTTACCTAACTTAATTTTAATTAACCCACAATACTTATCCAATTAACTTCCCTTACGTTTTTGGAACTGGCCAAAGTAGTATGTTTCATAACCTCACAACACTGTGATTCAGGCATATGATTCACAATTTAAAAAAATAAAAAAATAAATAAACAAATGGGGCCTTGACAAGCTTTGGTTACATAAGACAAACATTTCTTTATTTCTCACCTCTGCTGTACACAACATAAACAAGCAAACACACAATCAGACACGCAAGCACACTCACCCACACACACAGGTCTTAAGAAAAATATACAAAAACAAAATATGGCTGTTTATATGCCATGTGGGTTGAGCACTGGTAATACAGTGTCATCATTTAAAAAAAAAAAAAAAAAAAGTGAATTATTCATCATCCTCCTCCTCCTCCTCCTCCTCCTCTTCCTCGTCCTCCTCCTCCTCGTCGCTGATGACATATTTCTTGGCCCTCTTGGTGGCCATTTCCTCGTCGTCTTCTGCCTTTCTCTTGCCCGATCCCTCGCCCTCCTGCGCAAGAAAACAGAGAACGTGAGAGCTGACTCGGTGATGTGAGTCGTCCGCCACACTAACGGCAGCAGATGCTCTGTACAGCTTGTCAGTGGGCTCAGTTTATCCTGTTGGAGAATTAATAACTGCCTTTTCTTGAAAGCATCATAACTTCGGTTTTGCAGGAACAGTCAGTGCAGAAGTAAATGTATGTACTTCAGAAGGACTAGTGTTTCCTGTCATCTTTAGTCCACATGGGGGTGATGTGGAATGTTAGCTTTTTAACCTCCGGAGTGTCCTGCCTTACACTGCCCCCTGTCTGCCTAGCAGGATGGTGCAACCTACCTCATCACTGTCCAGCTTCTTGGCCTTCATAAGCCTCTGGGCTTTGTCGTCATCAGAGCCTTCATCACTATCTGATGAGTAGATCCTCGCTCGCTCCTCTGGATTTGGGGGAAGAAAAAGGGGGATAATGGTTTGAGTAAACCAGTAACTTTAGAATTTTTTTTTTTTTAAAAATCCATCGCATGTGGCCAAAGAAAAAAAGGAAGCGACTACGGTGAGTATAATATCTGTTCGTTGTCACCTCTCAGGCCACCTCCTCCCTTGTATTTGCTCTTGATGGCTGCCAGGCTGATGGCCTCCTCGCCCTCCTCCTCGTCATCGTAGCGGTCAGGCTCCAGGTAGCTGCTGCTCAGGCCTCTCTGGTGCTGCTTCTCCCTCATCCTCCTCTGCTGGGACTCTCTGCGGATGGAGGCTCGCAGCCGCTCCTCCTCTTTCTGCCAGGAAACACAAGTTTCTTACTTTAGGTTAAAAACTGTTTTTCTGGCTTTTTATTTTTTTAAAAAAGAATTTGTTAAGCTGATAAAAACTTCACTGTGTGGTACTTCTACGATGGATGTGGCTAATAGGGGAAAAGTTGATTTCAGTCATTTCTCTTAATGTAACAGGTTTGACTTTATCAGATATTTCTTTAATCAAATATATTTTTTCAAGTCTTCATTTTTGTATTACAAAATTTTTTTTAATCATTATAAACTAACTAAAGATGTTTTTCCTTTTTTCAAAGAATAATATAATACATATACAAGATAACGATTAAATATGTTGAGACTTTCACCTTTAATTCAAATTTTAGTTTAAAGTATTTTTGACTTAAATACTAATCAAAATTATCCATATACTATTTGCGCACCGTTATTCTCCAATATTTCTAATCAGATTATGTCAAAACCCTGAGTACGGACTTGATTTTAGGTCAGTTTCTAAATTCTGATTTTAGTCTACAGTGGAGTTCAAAGGTCTGAGAGAAGTAAGTATAAACAAGATCCATATGGAAATTGGGACTAGAAGCATGACTATAATGCATATCTGCCAGAGCTGGTGAATATTCACTGGCCAAACTCTGAAATTCTCCTTCCGTCATGTTTTCAGCATAAAACTACTGAACCACCAGCTGCTGAAGTAATTTATCAAAAAACCCTCCTGTCAAAATCTTCAAAAATGTGGACTGTCTGAAAATCTTATATCAACCACAACTGCTCTGTTGATGGGTTTTTTTTGTTTTTTAAATCAACATCCTCCACCTGTCAACTTCGGCTGCTGCTGATTAGCTTGTGCTGGTTTTCCAAAATCCTTTCCAAGCATGACTAAGCTGTGCTTTTGAAGAAAAAGCCGCTTTATTGACTCTATCCAAATGTAATTAAGACGTTCATTGAAAAAACAAACAACAAACTGCTCAACCTTCTGTTGTGGTTCAAGTACAAATGAAACTGGCAAGAGTGATGGCAAATGATGGGGAAAACCAAGTGTAGTGGTAATTATGAAAAACTTGCACCTTCCATATTGACACATATATCTCTGATTATTAAGCCTTCATATTTGAAATACTTTGAGCATAAGAAAGACTTGTTGTCAAGGTTATGTTTTAAGGTTCAACAGCCACAGTAGCCCAACATCACACATCTTCACCAGCTACTGTCACACGGCCTCAGGTGAACGTTTGGCTCAGTGAAACTAAAAATGATGCTATCAGCGATACTTATCATGGTTGACAGTAGACACAACCCCCCCACCCCCACCCCCACCCCCAGACTTGCTGGCACTGTTTCCATTTCGGTGACCTCATTATGTAAGCTCGTCAGGTTATGACTTTATGTAACTGGACATGAGACGCTTGTCAACAACCGGCCTCATTCAACCGTTTTCGGTCCCCGTGGTAACAAAAGCATTCACAGACGGCTGAGGAAAGACAAACACAACAACATAGATGGATGGAATGTTGGGGCTGTCAATGAATATTCAAAATTTGATTACGTAATAAAACTGAGGGGAAAAAAACCCACTTGATTGTGACTAAGAAATAAAGCAGCACTGCTGTGGCTGTCTGCCTCATGAGGTCTTGCTCTGGCCTGAGCCTCTACACAGAATGCACCGCATAACAGACAGGGGGGTCACAAAATGTCACTTTCATTGATTTGAAAATGAAATGTAGGTTAAGCTGAAACAAGCTAATAATTCTATAACAACTGTGTGGTGATGATGGCAGAGGGTTCACAATGCAGCTTGGCTGCAGAGAGAGTGATTTGCACTCAGAGTGATTTAAAATAGCATACGTGGGACATTGGCCAGTAGGAAATTGTGGAACCTCGAGATAAAGTTGTGTGCAAGCTATGCAAGCTACAGTTAGCCTACTATTCCGGCACTAGCAACCAGAGGGCACATCTTGTAAATGTAGACTCAAACAGTCAGGCTGTTGTTGTATTAATTTGTCCTCTTATGGACATAATGCACAAAAACAAATATTTAAATGGTCAAACCTAAGCAATTTTTCATAGAAGGAATAATAAAACTACACTTTTGGCCAATTTTGACAGAGCTGGAAAGGTGCGTCACCTTGATCATTTCGTTGCGATGTGACTCGGGATCCCGCCCGGCCATCGGAAGGATTCTGATCTTCTGTGTCTTGGAGCATCGGTCAGCCAGAGACAGGGTCATCTTCCTGTGGGTGGCGCTGTCTGTGGAGTGGGGTCTGAGGAGACACAAAACCGATGTCAGATTTAAGCCAAATGTAAACATCTCCCCCCAGTAACATAAGTGTGTCTGTTTGCAGGGGAGCTTCACAAGGCATTTTTTATGCATCAAACACCTTAGACCTCTGGCAGCAGAGCTCACAAAGAACAACTGTTCCCAACCAGTAGATCCTACTTCATCTCCAGCATTTCAAAAAAATTTGCCTGATTCATGTTTTGGTGCCACGCTGGTTTCAATGGAATCAGTTTTTAACGCTGCATTACTGCTGCCTCAGCTTCGTCATTTTCTAATAAAATGGTTCAACTTTACTCAATTCCCTTAACACTAGGACTTATGCAACATTAGAAATATGTTTGCATCATACTGGAGAAAAAAAAGTTATGATTTAACCTATATGGACATATGTGGAAGAATGAAAATGTTTTAGTGAATGAAGATGATGTATTACTTTTGCTTTGAGATTGACGTGTTTCACATTTTTAAAATCTGTTCTTGGTTTGGCAAACTGGGCTTCATTAATCAACCATTAGTTAAAGAAAAACAAAGCCTAAACTAATTTGTGAAGCTACATAAAGCTCTTTTGTTAAAAAAAGAAGAAAAGAATACTGTGTCCTAACAATTTTTGCCCTGAGCAGCTTCAGCTTCAGCCCTAATCCTAATCAAAACTCTGCTGATGATAATACCGCATCTGAACAAATTGTAAATACCTGTCTGGGAGCATGCTGGGCTATTGTGCATTAAAGCAGCTTTGGCCAGTGTCCTTCTAGTCCCATGTGGTCTGGGAAGACAGAACATCCAGGTGGACTTTGGGGCACTAAGAGGCTTATACAGCTTTTATTGGGAGAAACCTGGGCGGCTTGCACAAGGTGATCCAGAGATTTACAGCATAAAGTACATTTCTGAATGGAGCCTGGGTGAAGGTTGTTATTGTTGTTGTTTGGAATTAAAGGTAACCTGGGGTTTGTTGAACACACGTACAGCTATCAGAGAGCCATTCAGAGGGGGAATATCTCTGGCAACTCATAGTTTTGGCCTCAGGTGAAAGCATGTGTCTTTGTGTGTGTGTGTGTGTGTGTGTGTGTGTGACTCTGGTCTTAATAGCAGCCTGTCAACACTACAACAATGGCATTACCTGAATGTAAGTTTGGTTTTGAACACGGCCTGTCCCTGCAGTCCAGTGCCCTGTCGGATGAACAGGTGGTTGTGGTCTCCCTGCAGAGGAGCTTTGTAAACATCAAACACTTCGTTCCCCAGGTGGAGGGACATGCTGCGGCAAGAACAGGAAATTTAATAGCAGGGAAAGCACAGAGCATGTCTTGTTCACGGTATACCAATTCCCCACATCCAGCTTAAAATAATACACACCTGCCATCAGACCATTTGACAATGCGTGCGTTGCTCTCTCGTGTCTCATTTCCCTCCTCGTCTCTCTTGACTCTCCACCGAATTGTATTCTCCACCTGTGGGAGAAAAAAGGATAGACTCCGGTCACTCAAAAAACCAACACCAGCCACTTTCAAATCTACTGACAACATTGTATAGAAGAATTTTAATAGACCGTTTTGTGTTTTCAGTGTATTTCCATGTCAGCCCACTCACATGATTGACTACATACCTTAAGTTTGAGCCTGGTCCGTCCCTCTTCATCCAGCATTTCTTCATCCTCAAATTCATCCTCATAGTACTGAGGATCAAAGGGTCTATGATGGCAGATTAAATGAAAATCAAAATAAATATACCTTTAAGTTACACAGAGGCCCGACATTTTTAGGTGAACACTGCAAAGAAAAGCAGAAAATTAGCTCTTGTAGGTCTGTTCTCTTTGTCTGTTAAATAGGTCTGAAAATATGCCTTTCCATCTTCAATTGTTGTAAATTTTTAAAAAATTCTTTTCATACATTTTTAAGCAACTTAAGAGCTCATCAAGTACAATATGTGTTTACATTGTATTTATTTACAGGGCCAAATATTCTGACCTGGGCTCCACAGACAAGAAGTTGGGCAGCTTGACAAAGTAAAGGTCAGATCCCAGGTCTGTGCTGACTTTTGGGATCTCTACTTCGATACGGGTTTCAGGCGCAGGCTCTTCCTCGGCCTGCTCCCCTTCCATCCCATCCTCTGTATCCTGGACAGACACACACAAAATGAACATTAAAAAAAAACACTGTATGATTCAATGACCCAAGATAATAGGGATTAGCTCTGAGAGGCTTAATGAGAGGCTCTGAGAAAAGGAGATTTGAGAACTCTTATAAAACGATCTCTGCACAATTAAAGAGGCTTGGTGATCAGTGCAGAAAGAAACAGAGAGTGAGAGAACAGACAGATACCAGGGGCTGTCCTGGGGTCAGAGGCTTCTCTGCATCGCTGTCTGAAGAGATGTCGTCAGCCTCTCCAAACAGGTCGTCTGCTGCAGTTTTCTTTACTATGGAAAAGTGTGGAAGAGGGACTGCTCAGATTGGATCTGCAGATCACGTTATGAATCAACAACATCAGTTCACAGTAAAAATATCTATATGCTAAGAGGGTTTCATACTTTTCTTTGTTCCAATATCACTGTCTGAATCTGAGTCAGAAGCAGCTTTTGCTTTGGTTTTCTGTCTGAGGAAATCATCCTCACTGTCACTGCCCTTTGCCGACTCTGAAAAATAAAAATCACAGCAGGTGATATAACAGTATAAATTCCACGACAGCACAGTATGAACCAAAGCTACAGGACACATACATGTTTCACTGAAGGAAAAAGGATTATTAATACATGCAAGAACTCTAAGAAAAAAATAATCTCGTACTAATCTCAGAGTTCTGAGATTAACCTCAGAGCTCAGGATAAAAAATTTTTCACATATGGTCCTAATCCTCTTTCACAACATCTAATGTGTCAAGATTAACACAGGGGGCTGGCTCACGATGCAGTTCATGTACTTCCTCTATCTTTAACATCAGACACTGGGGGGGGTACCTGACTTCCTGTTCGTCAGCCCCTCATCATCAGAGTTCTCTCTTTCCTCATCAGAGTAATGACGTTTCTCCTCTTCATCCTCTGACTGATCGCTCTTAGCCCCTCCTCCCCACTTCTCGTCATCCGACTGGTTCTCCCTGCCAGAGGCTTCTCCGTCGGAGTGGGGAGTTCCTGGCCCCGACTGTGGAGTCCCGGGATCACTGTGCACACTGGTTCAAAATAAACACATTGTAAATGAATATATCAAGAAATGAAAATCTGGTCCTGAAAACAAAAAGTGTCTCATATAAACAGTACAAGTTTGGTTGTTGCCTTTTTTAGTCTTTGATAATGAAAAAACAAAAGTAAGCTTGTGACGACTGGTGATCAGATCAACTACTGATATTTGAACAGATGATTAGTTTTTTTTTTCCCTATTCACGTTAAGGAACTCATTTTTAATGGAAAGTGAAATCTAAACTTGGCTCCCTACTCTGAGCTTACAGCTGACAGTGATTATGATCGCCGGTAATCAGCAGAAATGACTTCCTTAATTTAAAGCAATGTGTTTTCTTTCCCCTTTCCATCCATTCTTGATATAATGTAGTTGTTCTCATTTACATCTTTTTTCTTTTTTTCATGCTAATGTCGAAAGACGTCCCAGCTCATAAGTTCTACCTTAACTAGCAGTCAGTATAAAGCTGTTACAATACAGATCAAATTGTAATATTATGATCACTACATTATCTGATAAAATAAACAAAAATCTCTGGACAACATGACAACATGAAAGCCCATTCCTAACCACGAGTTTGTTTGAAGTGCTAAGGCAATGAGTCAAATAAACAATATTGTGATCAGCAGAAAATCTGATGATATTTTCATAAATGGTTTATTCATTCATTCCTTCATCAAAGTACCCGAACATTCACTGTTTTCAGGTTCTCAGATGTGGGGTCTTCCTGCTTTTCTTTCCTTTTTTCCCAAATTACTAAAAAACAAATTCAGTGAAAACACCAAAATAACGAATCTATTAGCCTGTTTACTCAATTTTTTCCCTGTTTGTGAAAAAGGCACATTCATTCCTGCTTAGAGAAATGTCTTAAAATAGCTGGGCACTGAAGTTTTAGTAAACATCACTGAAAATGGACTAAATAGTGTATTTGTTGGAGACTATTTTTAGTCATGGATTAGTGGAAATGTGGTGCTCTGTTGAGTTACTCATGGCAGCAGGACGGTGCATGGCGGGTTTAACCAAAATGAATCACAGTGCCTGTGTTCATTCTATGTGGGCTCATGTCACCCAGGGAAAGCATTGTATCTCACTTTCACAGAGATTAACTGATTCTATAAAGGCTATTTATATATATATAATATATATATATATATATATATATATATATATATATAATTTCATATATCTTAATCTCCCTAACAGTTCTTGAAAATTGATGGAGCTTTGCTGGGACACAGGGGAATAAGCTGTATCTGGCTTTGTATACACAGGAAATACTTGTTAGTCGGACCCAATTATTGTTGGTTTTGTTGTCTTTTTCATTGGATTTGCTGACAGTAGGATGTATGTCCCTATATGTCATTATTCTCTACAAATGGAAGATACAATAATGTATTAGGACATTTTAAGAATTAAAGTCAGCACCAACATAATGACTCCTCTGGCAGTATCTCATGTTATCTCTGTTAATTAAAGCGACCCATCCAGTGTGTGTTGCTGTACCTCCTGTCTGAACGGACACTGCCTCTCTCAGAATGAGGGCTCCCTGCTCCGGACATCCCGCTGCCAGCTGGGCTCCCTCCGTCTGAATGGTGGCCCCCATCGTCATCGTCTTCATCCTCGTCTCGATGGCCACGCTCTGAGCCGCTGTGCTGCTCTGCATCAGAATGGTCGTTGTCCCCCTGGTCTGAGTGCATGCTGGCATCCGACTGATTCCCGGACCGTTCGGACTGGTTGTCACTGCCACTGTGTTGACTGTGCTGCTCGTCCTCACTGTCGTCTCCAAACAGCTCCTATTATTAGGTAGAAGGAAAGGTGGGTTACTTTAGCTGCTGCACAGATTGCCCTCATTTCTGCACACTGGCCACCCCTGCCTCTCTCCAAGGTGCGCTCATGCACACACAAACACACAAACACACACACACACACACACACACACACACATACCAATTCCGCAAATGATGGAGAAAGGTCACTGTGTGAGAGATGCACAGAATGCACACATGCTGACAATTCATTAATGAGGGCTGGCCCCTGGGCTTGAAAGGTATGGGAAATATGTTACTGGGAAAAAACAATACAGCCTGCAACATTCACAAACTAAATTTTAATTGGGGGATTTATGTCGCCAATCTATATGAGTGCAGATACACCATTTTAGCCACTATGTAATCTGCAATGCATGCTACATGTAATTAAATTTCCGTACTGACATTTCTCTGTTTACAAACTCTAAGATCAAAACTGTCCTTTTGTCCTCAATAAGAATGGCATCTTATTTATGTGAGTCAATGTGCTTTGGTGAGACAATGTGCTTTGGTGAGATTGTTTCCCGGTGGATTCTTTCCATTTCTCCCTTTAGGTGTGATAATAACCCAAGTCTAATGTAGGTGACTTCTTTCCTTTACAAAGGAAAGGAAAACAATCACTTAATGGATTTGTCGGATGAGCAGAGCAGAGCATTTCTGACTGCACTGCAAAACCTAAATCCACACTGTCTGTGCTGAGTATCATCAGTCAAAAACACAGACACACACCTTATTCATACTGGGTTTTCCTGCCTCTTGGCCTTCCTCTTCATCATCGTCATCCCGTTCCCTGTCACTGTCACTGCCGCTTCCTGAGGCATTGCTGGCAGATCGAGGTCTCTCCTGCTCCGAGTCTGAACCGGAGCCAGAGCCAGACTCTGAAACACAAACAAACAAATGTTTTTTTTTTGGTTTGTTTTTTTAAGGCACATAGTACATTTAATCAGTTCACAGCTGATGAATGTTATGGTTGCAAGGTGACACATTTAAGCACATTACAGTTTGTCTTAGTTGCTCTTGTACAGTTTTTGATTGCTAATCGTCATTCTGGAAACACTGCATGAACTGGCTGCATGAACTGGCTTTTTTTCTCATAATAGTAAAGAAAGATTCACACAATGTAAGCCTTTGAAATTAAGATAGATTTTGTTGCTTTTTAACCGACTTATTTTTCTCCAAGATCCATTTATTAATGTACTTATTGCCTCACAAAATATTCCAGTCAATTGTCAGGACCTTTCGATATCAAATGTCTCATCAATTCAACATCAGAGGCGATGTTTAATTTTCTGGATCTGCCAGTAACAGACATTCCTGTCTGGCCATTTCATCCATTATTGATTTCTCAATTAATTTTATAGAAAATGCATTGTGTCCTACATACAGCACTTTACCAGGCACCTTTACAAAGATAAGTGATGCCCTCTGGGAAAGATTAATGTAACCGTATGTTTATAATTAGGGTCCTGGGTTGCATGTTATTGACACCACTATCACAACCAAAATAGTAACCTTATAGTTAAAATGATTCTTTCTTACACCTTCCATTAAAACTGAGCATATTTATCTTTGTAAAGGTAGAGTGGCCACTGAGTGTACATCAATATTAAATTTTACATAGACTGTAATCTCATTTTGTCCATGTCATCCACCTTAATACAGACTGTAAATAAGTTCCACAGTCGATGTGCCCATATCGAAATAACAAATACATATTTTACAGCTGCAACGAGTATTTATATGATGCAACGGTCGCAAATGAAATTAAGACTATTTACAATGTTAGTGCAATCGACAGTTGGAGCAATTTCCACCTATTTAAATCACAGAAAGTGTACGATCCCTTTCACGAACATGCAGTTTCAGTTAACGCTAAAACAAGAAAGGCGACAACTAACGTTTGACTCGTTTTCCGACGTGTTGCCGAAAAACGTCCCCGGAGTTAAAAGTTCACCGATCTCATTCACACATTAATAAAAGCGGGTTCGGGCCCGGGAGGCGTCTTTACCTCGCTGATCGTTGTCGCTGTCTCCATCGCTCCCGAACAATTCATCCATGTCCGCCATTTCTTCCGAACTGTGTCCGTGAAGCGTGACCCGCCGGAAGCAGATGACCCGCCGCGTCACGACCGGACGGTTTTGTTTCCGGGGTCAAACCGAGGCGGCGCCGCGGAGGTAGTGCGCCTAACCGGCCGCGAGGGGGCGGTATAGGTCGCGCTAAACTCCGGGCCCGTTGTTTATCAAACCGCTAAAAGTAAAATTTGGGATTTAGGTGAAAGAATAAAGTAAAAATGCTCAACTTTTAAATCTAGCAATAAATTTAGCGATAATGGATAAATATTCCTAAAAAATCATTGTTTTCTGCATTTCATAATAATAGTATTTATAACAATAATAACAATCCTTAGTTTTATAGTGGTTTTAGTCCATCGCTTGAATTTGAGCATGTGCCTGATTGTTTTCATTATCGATACAGCTGACAGTTATTTGCTTCATTGCTTCTTTGATTTGTTTACTGCATAAAAGTGTCGGAAACTTGTGAAAAATAACAAGCTAACATGTTCAAAATTGTTTGTTTTTGCCTGATCCACATTCAGAATCCCAAAGATGTCGAGTGAGTTTATTATCATAGAAAACCGGGATAATACCAAATATTCAAAATTATATTTTAGAATATTTAGTGCTAAGTTATCAAAACTGTTGCCAGTTAATTTTCTGTCAATCATCTATTCTTTTAATCAACTGATATCAGTTATAATAGCCAGTTAATGATGTGTTTTTGAGTGTGTCGATATTAGCATTGCTAGATTATGGTTCACTGTGGGAATATTATAACAATATTTGGATGGAGAATTATATAAAGATGATATATGAATGCATAATCAAAGCTAGACTTGCAAGAATAACAATTTTAATAGGAATATTGCAGGAATGTTGTAGATGTTAAGGGTTTTAATTGACATTTTACTGTAGATTAGATTTATTTCCCTTCCCCTTTGTTTTGGTATTTTATTTTTATATTTCCATTGGTCAGAACATGTCTTGAGGCCATGTTACTGAAGATATAATCTCGGCAGTTAACGATGTTTTTTACTTATCAGTTGCTGAGACATGGAGTCTCATTTTCCTAAACCCAAGGTAAGTTAAACTTTGTGGGCCTTTAATACACTTGCCACCTATGTTTGAGAGCCCCTGAAAACCCTGACAACCCAACACAGAATCAGCATCTGACCGACTGAGTGAATGACTGATGTCTCTCAGACAAAAATCTGCGCTACAAAAGAAATCAAATTAAAAAGATAAAAACAAAAAAACGAAAACTATCCTTTAATCCTACATCCGCGGTGCTTCGTAGAGGAAGGAGGTAATGTATAATAGGCTAAAGACGCCAACTAAAGGCTATCAGAGGATAATTACTGACAGCACAGAAGATAAGCCATGTTGGCTACCAAGTGTTCTGTCACCAGTAACCACTTTCTTTCCCTTCATCCAGTAATTATTGATGCACTGACAGACCTCTCGCATATAATGTATTTGCGTGTATTTCTGCTGTAAAAAAACGTTTAAAATGCCGATAAAGTAGTCCTACGCTCAGTACATTGCAACCTCTATAGTCATTTGCCATCATTCATCTGATATCAGCAAGAGGCCACGGATGTACATTTCAGCACCCACATCTCCTCCCAAAGTTTCTGTGTTACATGCAAGGCATCTTGTTACAGTGCACATATTGTGTGAACCGAGAGGGTACATGAAATTCTACCTCCACTATTTTGTAACACAATTTAGTAGAAAGAGGGTGAGCTCCCCTTGATCTTTATTGCCAAGGGTAAGGTAAAGTTTTTAGTGAGCACGATGTGTTTTGTGGGTGTCTGTGCATGTGTTTCAATGACAGAGAAAAGACAGAGATGAAAAGAGGAATGTTTTAGTTAAAGGTCAGTTAAGGTTCTCAGTCTATGTGCAGCCACAGACACAGGACCAAACAATCTATGAATCTATTTGATTTTTGTATGTGTGTATATGTGTTTACACCACTACTTTTACATTTTGCTTGAAACTCCTCAAATTATTGCTCTTAAGATTATTTACTTCATTCTTAACTGCTATCATTCTATTTATTACATATTTTTTATTTCTGAAATTGTAATTCTACTATTGTCACTTCTCTCTGCTCTGTAGATATGACACCTACTCTGTGCCTTTGTTCCTCCCTCTTAGAGGTTTTTTTTGTGTGTGTTTATGTGTATCGGGTGTTTTTCCTCATGCAGATCCAGAGTCATACGCATATGTCATTTGCATATGTTGTGCAGATGTCAAAGGCCTGTGAGAAAAATTTGTATTTTTTTTTGTCTATACAGTATAATTCACGTTGACTTGGCTCTATGTTATGTGTTTAGTTTTGAACAAAATAGAGCAGCAGAGAACACTTAAACAATATATTGAGTTGCCCAATTACCATGGAGATGTAATGCATAGTTATATATGTATGCATAGGTTTGGGCACGCCTGGGAAAATTACATATTTTGTTGATTTTTGAAGTGAGAAGATGTAAATACAACCCCTGTGGTCAGCACTTAGTACTTTTCCCTTTGCCAACTGGTAAACATAGGGGAGGAAAAAGTCTGCTTCAGGGTCGTGCGACAGCCAGTGGCACAGGAAACATTGCAGAGAAAGAGGGGAGAATGGATTTCACTAAATATCATCAAATTCTGGATGCAAATGCCCTGCAGTCAAGTCAAGAAAAGGAAACCGAAAACAGGCTGGCTTCTACAACGGGACAATGATCCAAAGCAAACCTCAAAATCCACATTGGATTGCTTCAAGAAATGCAAGCTAGGGGTTTTTGAAGAGGACAGCCCCCTGTGAAAAACCATGGCCAGAACTTAAACATGCTGTGCCTGCTATAGACAGCCCAAGTATTTCAGAACTTGAACTTGGTCTCTGCAGAGAGGAGTTGGTAAAATTTCCAGAATTCCTAATCAAGACAGAAGGACCGTCAGCAGGCTACAGAAAGCATTTGTAAGCCAGTGTCTGCTTGCTGCAGGGCATGTATTTGCTTCTTTTCACTTCAAAAGTCAGCAAAAGATGTAATTTTCCCAGGAGCGCCCAAAAAAAAACTTGCATAAAACTTCATCATAAGTAATAGTGAGAAAATCATTTTCAGTCTCGTTTCAAAAGATACAACTAATATTTTTTTTTGTCACAGATGATAACATTGAATTCAATATAGTTTAATTTGATTTAATTTTATATTCCTTCCGGTTCTCATCCGATTGGTTCCCCTAGATGAGGAGGGCGGGATAAGGCCCACGTCATCGGTCCACGCCCGGACGACTCTCCGTCTATTGGCTCGACCGGACGTCACTCACAGAATGCGCCGTCGCTCTCTTCCTGTGTTACCGCCCTTGGGCTGAAGTGAGGAATCAAACGCTGGAGATACCGTTTTCATTGGAAAGGCTGGTCCCAGTTGCAGATTTCCTAACTAGGTCGCATTACCCCCAGGTAAGGAACCGAACAGCTCGGAGGATCTGGAGTTCAGTCAGCGTGCTGGCCCCACTGTTTTAATACTGTCATTTTAGATACGTGCTCCGTGGCTAACCGATTTAGCCAAACGGCTAGCCCAACTCGACTCAACTGCAGAGGCTAGCCGTTAGCAGGCTAGCCGCATCCAGTCGGGCCACTTCGCGTTGAGTTCCCGCATCCGACAAATGCGGTTAAGTTACCGCGTCGAGCGTCCGATGAACGGCCCGGTTCGGCTCCGGCCGTTTTCTCAGCCGATACGCGGCGACTTTTGCCGGGCGACGATTAAACGGGACCGACGTGTCAACTGTCAGCGTGATAATCCTAAATATGTCAAGAACATGTTAGCTAGCGTCGCTCCGTTGCCCGATGCGTCCACGGGAGATGGATGAGGCAACGGAGTCGACACCAGAAACTTACGTGATATATCCAAGATCAGTAATATGTTATGATGTGTTTTATGGCAGCACCAGGTGTCATCTAATGATTCTGGTATCTGTGGCTCTCTCGCTAGGATATGACTTTCAGTATTTACCAGCTGTGGCTTTAACAGCACTACTACGTGTGTGATTTAGGTGGAAGGTCGATAAGTCTGCTGAAACCCTCCTTTGTTGACGAGCTGATGGGAGTATTTATGTGCGTGTGTGTGTTCACAAAGGTAGTCTGACGAGCAGGGCTCAGTGTTGAATGAAGGGTGTGGTCCAAGTCTGTAGGAGGACGTCTGCTTAGAGAAGTGTGATTTTTTTCTCTTTGTAAGCTTGAAGGGCAGGTTGCCTCTCCAGACGCCGTGAAGCAGGTATTGATTGAGGACGAGGCAGATTTTTTGGTGATTGCTGACGAGGAATATTTTCGGTGATGCTGCCCATCCTACCATCTTTTGCAGTGCAGTGTTGCAGAGAAACAGGCTCCTCGGATGGAATTTGTTTAACCCGCACACCTTTCACTGGAGATCGAATAGTTGCTGTTACTAGTTTTCACGAAAGTGTGAAAGGAGCAATATTTCCTGAACCCGTGTTATTCATACTCTAGCACCTCTAGCCAAGTCTTTGCTGTGCTGGAAGGCAGGGCACTCCCTGAAATCTGTTCTTATTATATAATAATGGAGTGTGTGTCTGGAGTGTGTGGCTAGAACAGGGGAGTATACAAATCATCTGGGTTTTAGTTAGCAAAACACCCCACTTCCTACCCGGCCCTTGCCAGGTTTGTGTAGGAGAAGAATAACCGAGTCAATGAACAACATAAACGTTGATTGTTTTCTTATTCATCGTATAGTTTTAATGACTGTTACATCGGAAAAAAAAAATCACTGCAAGTCTAATAAATAAAAGCCTCGTTGGCAGTCACTGACACATGGTCAAACATCTGTTGCCTAAATATTTACTCGCGTTTTTTATTCTCCCGACACTTATGTCCTCTTTTTTTTTTCCTTGTTTCCTGTGGTGCAGTGAATATATCAGTGAGAGCATGATCAGTTACTGTGTTGCTATCTCTGTTGTCTTACATGTGTTTTCTATCATTTCTGACACTTTTAAGCACCTTGGTAGGCCGAGTATGGAAAGGATAGAGGAGAACTGAGTAACAACAGGGTGGAGAGAAAGAAGGTTAGATAATAAAACTGGAGGAGAGTAGGTGGGAGGAGGAAGTGCAGACTCTTGTCCCAGGGGTAGTAGAGCTGGGTCATTCTAACTATAGTCTTTTGCATTGCTGGGGCGTTGTTCTATATCATGTAATAACCAGTCAGTGCTTCCTGTTAATCACTGAGCTACAAACTACTTTTCATCCAACTTCTGACCCTGGGATCTAAAGTAGTGCAGGCAACCTGGATATTCATTGCAAGAATTATACCTGACACAGTTAAAGTTAATTTGTTTTTCCTAGCTGTTAAGGGTTCTACAATATAAGCCAGAGATATCTTGGATGTCTGATATTCTAACACAAATCTAATGCCCCAAATAATCTTAAATTTTGTCCGTCAGCATTAATTTTCTACAGAAAATTTGACCTAAAACATGTTCAAACATTTAAAAACAGGGGTTAGCTTTATTGAAGATAACGATGAAAAATGTACAAACTGGTATTTTACACATCATTCTCTCATTTTTTTTGTCAGTGAATTTGCAACAGGACTTAGTCAGAATTTTGGTCTCTTATGCGGATATACAGAAAATTGGTGCTTTTTTCTATTAAGGTAGGTTTAACTTTGTGAATGCAGTAATACATCTTATAGCCTTGCTTAAATCAGTCAAGTTTTTATCAGTTGTTCCTTCAGTTATTGTATTCTAGAAAAAAAACATCTAGCCTGTCAGGTGAACTTAAATCGACTTATTTATGGCTCTGTCCTTGTGCAATCCCAACAGTAGCCCTGAGTTTACAGGTCAGTCAAGGAAAGCTCAATGTGTGCATAGAATGCAGACAGGTTTGCAGTATTACTGGCTTTGAGTCATCTGTTGTTGTCTTGAAGGATTAGCAAGGTTGAGAAGGAGAAAGGAATCAATCAGATTGGACTAATGGATCCTCTCAGTATCTCCACCTCTGCCTGAGCCCACCCATGACCATCATTATCCCTGTCTGCATGCTCCATTACTCTTCTGTCTACACACTTTAAAGAACTGGGCCTCACTGTGAACACTGGCTGCTGTTTCAAATGTCTTGAAATATATGTCAGTGAAATGGAAAGTGTTTATGAGGACATAGAATAATATGATAAACCGTGTTATTTTGAGCTGATCTTGTCATTAGAGCATCATATGTGTTTTTATGGAATGTACGCTTATCCCTGGCTCTAGTGTCTCTTGCTTTTTCTGGATCCTGGCCAAAAATGTCATCAGATCATTGCCTTCTGCACATCTCAGAATTTCTCTGGGTAGTTTAACCACAGTTGGGAGCAATCTTTATATATGCATACATTGGCTAGCAAAGATCTGAATTGTGCAGAAGTAAAAGACAAGAGTTAATTCTGGACTTTTGGCTTTTTGGCAGAATAGATCAAACATGTTTTTAGATTCTGGAATCCTGGCAAGCCGTAAAGACAAAATATTCTCATGATAACAGTAAAAACACAAAAACTTTTTTTGTTGTAGCTTTGGTCATTTCATTGTTGATTATAAAAGTTGAACAAAGCACCCCTTTTCCATAAAAGAGCCAGCAGAAGTTTTGTAATGATGTCACGAGAATCAAATCCTGGTGTTGTTCCATGAACTCAGCATGAAAAGCTGCGGTAGATTTTGAATCACGCTGAATGGTTTTTATATGCATGAGATTTAATCCATCAGATATGATGTTAAAGTTAAAACTTATTTGGATGTATGTTGGTTCTCTGGTTTAGCACTGTGTTCATGGTTCTTCACAAGTAATGATTTCTGAATTGATTTCCCATGTAATTTATAGGATTTTCTTCTGTAACCTTATATAAATTCAAGTTTGATATTTTATATACATTATTTTACAGCATGAAATTCTCAGTTTTGCCAGAACTTAATGTCCATTTATATAGTTTCACCACCTCTTATAGGCTTAGATTCAATGCAATGCCGGAGGCTGATATCTTTCATACCAGACAATATCTGGCTGTAGCACTTTCCAAGACATCACTTTACTGACTTCCAGGCTCAGATTAAACTACTGTACAGCGGAACATTGGGGTAAGATTATTATTGTATATCATTTTCATACAATTTTTATTAGAGCCATCACCGTTGACATTTTAGCCTAGCTTTATCTGCTGGAACATGAAATGCCCATGCCATGACTCTCATAATCAAATCAGAGAAGATGAGGTAAGTTGTAGAGTTCTAATGGAGGAAGTGAGGGAAAGAATTAGCCGAGGACAGAGCTTGGTTTGTGCTAACGAAGGACTGAACATTATGAGACACACACTGTGTCAGACTCTACAGGGAATTCCTCTGAACTGGAGAAATCACTCTGGCATTTCTGGGGGCACGGCACTAAATGTTTAAAGAATCCTCAGCCAAACCACCGAGTTGAAACACAGGGTGTTTTTTTTTTTTTTTTTTTTGGTCTGCTGTCACAGAGGTTAGATGTAGAGCTTTATTTAACAATTGACATGAATTCGTTAGGTTTTCTTTGTAGTGTAGGTTATTTACAGATAGCAGCTAAAAATAATTAACTATACCTCTTCCGTGTATACACAAACACAGTTTTATTCACCTTGAAAAAGATATTTTTTGACTATAGCATGAACCCAGTGTTTGGGAAAGCATCAGTTTCAGTTACAGTGTGTATGCAGCAAAAAGTGTGTGAGTTATTAGGAGTAAGACCATCTGTGGAGTCCTGCGGGGACATCACAAGGTCATTTTGTGTGTGGACTGTGGCGTGGGAGACAGAACTGAAGGGCTGTAGAGCCTCTTCATATTGTTTGACAGGATACACCCTTACTCCCTAACTCTTTCACTTATCTGAGCTTAATTTAATCTTAAATTTGGTGTAATGGGCTCATATGTGTACTGAGAGTTCTCTCCATTTCCTGCCATTGGTACGGTTTGCTTTATTTTCAGGTACTTAGTCCCACAAAGAAAAATGTAGTCATGAATTTTTAATATCCACAAGAACAGGCTTCTTTTGTTCCATCCTTTACATTGATAATGTTTTCTAAATTAGCACTAAGTTGGTGTTCAAAAGGAGTTATTGGGGATTCTCATGGTCAGATGATTTGTCCAAGCCTGAGAAAGTTCCTCCATTGTTCCAGCTGTGCGTGTGTTGCATCATCGCAAGGCCTCATTATTCAGCCCAGCTGTGATCAGCTGTTGTTTTACATAGATAAGATGAGTAGATTAATTCTTATCTCTGTTTACAAGATTACATTGTTTTAGTCGGCTAAAGTTAAAGGAATAATCACACATCTTTATTTGCGTGTGTTCACAATGTTTGTTTGTTTTTTTTTCAGGTAGCCTCTTTGTTATCTGGAGCAGTGAGCCTGAGAAGGAAGAGCGTGGCTGTGGTCTGCTGCTCAGTGTTGCTTAGCAAAGTATAGCTGGCACCATGGCGTTGTCGTTCAAGAAGGACCTGGACAAGTACAAGGATCTAGATGAAGATGAAATCCTCAACAAACTGTCAGCGGAGGAGCTCAAACAGCTGGAGACAGCCCTCGAGGAGATGGATCCTGAGGTCAGGGCTCGGTGAGGGTTGGAGGAGCTCAAGGGCTCCCAAGTGGGATGGATTTCTAGTGGCAAGGGGTTTTATTGAGAAATGGCCAATTGAAAAAACAAAAAACAAAAACAAACCAAAAAACCCCAAAACATTTGATGCATTTTATGAACTCATAATGCGCATAAAATCTTTGCATCCATAATTCATTTTCTCAAATTAGGGATGCCACTGCAATCTAAGACTTCCTGTATTTTACAAAACGTTAAAAAAATATACACTGTTTTACCTGGTTTATGGCGCTTGTCAGGGTTGTAGTAAGTCACTGGGATCATAGTCTGTGATTTGCGAAAAGCAGACTTGGCTGAAAGAAGATTGAGGGAAAGGGAAGCCACAAAGAATATAAATTATACCATGTCATCACAGTTAAACTTCCTGAAATGCATTTAACTTCAAATCCGTCTGAATTCAAATCCAAGTACATATTTTTATCTTTGTGGCTTTACACTACACCTTCCAGTCTCTAGCCTCTATGGGTGGGAAAATAAATTTAAAGTGGGAGCCTGGGTTGCAACAACCCTGTCAGCAGGCTGCCAAGTGTTTGTGTGTTTATTTGTGGGCTGTGGAGTATGATGAAATCCCTTCCAAGCCTCTGTATTTTTTTCTTTAAATTCCATCTAAATCAAGTAGGAGAATTCACCCTGCATGGTGACCACACAGGGTGCAAAGGAAACCGTCAGCAGCAGTGGGAAAATATAATTACTGGATCTCATCATACAGACAAAGTCGAATTTGGTGTGCTCACCGAAAAGGTGTGGTTTGACTGTAATAGTGGCAGAGTGCACAAATTATAAATTTTCACACATCCTTGTCCACCTACCCCAGTTTTTCTGTCACCTGAGAGCAAATGGTCCATAATTTGTTGCATTTTCATGTCAAGAGGCTTTGCTTTACATGCATCAGGTTGAAATAGTTTAGAGTATATTTACTTCCTGTTTGAGGGACTTGAAATTCCCACCTATTTCCCATATGAAACTCAAGCTCCTACATCTCGCGTTGATGCCAACTACCTCACAGACCCGACTGTGCATGGAATATACTGGCATTTGCTTTCAGCGCTCTATCTGACAGAGGTTTGTGAACATGCCAAATGTTTTGTTTAGAGTAGACAGCATTTGCAGCCTGTTTCCACCTGCTACATAATTGTAAAATATGCTTCAAGAGCAGAACAGCCTGCTTGACTACATTTAATGTTACAGTGATGAACAAAAAAAATATTCTGATGCCACAGGCTGGTGTGGGGGCAGATAAGAAAGCAGAGTGGCATTACACTGAAATATTTCTCCCTTTATTTTTTAATGCATGAGTCAGTTTCAGAAATACATAATTTAATGGATATTTTTTCCCAGAAGGCACGTATATAGATGTACATCTTAAAAGCATGTTTTAACTTTTACCAGTTTATGGATTGAAGACTTCAGGTCTATATTGGATTTACTGAATTCTTTATAAGTTGACAGGTCCAATGTGTCCCCTTTGTTTCCTTTCCCCAGAATGCTCTTCTCCCAGCCGGTTTACGCCAGAAGGACCAGACAACCAAGAATGCCACAGGGCCGTTCGACAGGGATCGTTTGCTCAAATACCTGGAGAAGGAGGCCATGGAGTACAAGGACAGAGAGGATATCGTTCCCTTCACTGGAGAAAAAAAAGGTGTGTCTGTGTATATACCAGACAATACTTATAAAAAAAAAGATCATATCAACATGGATATTTACAGGCTTAAAAACTAGCATAGTCTTAAAACCATTGATACCATAACACTGACCTTCTCTCACCTGCTATGACAGCTTCCATGACTTGTTGAGTGACGTTTAGGGCGTTTTTCCTTTATCTAAACTGAGGTTAAAGCTCTATAAGTCAAATTTGTGATTTGTGATTTTATATTAATAAAATGGACTTAATATGACATGCATATACATGCATATAGATAAAATGTTCTAATGCAGTTTGACTTGAAATTAACCTTAGTCCTTATGGGTAAAGTAGAGATTAACACAGACAAAGACGATGATTTGCAATTGAGCAAAGCTACAAAGGTCAAGTATTGTAGGTGAAAACCAACTCCTGTTATGATGATATATTTGTTCGACTATGTCCATCCCCCATAAATAACATCAGTAGTCTGGTGCTATCAAATGATAGTACTATATTTCTAAGGGGAAGGAGAAGCAGGTTATTCTTTGGGTGTCTTAGCCGTACTGCCGATATATACACTGCAGTAATTACTGCTCTGCTTTCTGTACAGGTATTATTAATGCATGTCTGCCTTATGCAACATAAAAGCAGTGTTGGGGGAAGTGTGTTTGTACCAGGAGATAGGAGGTAGGGAATGTCAAAATACAAGATAAGGTTGTATCTTAAATCAGTCTATTCATTGATGTTAGTGTATATATTTATTTTTTATCAGTTCTGGCTCAAAAGATCAGTAAAGCTTGATGTTCTTACGGCTGAGGCTCAGGCTTTGTGTTTATTCAGATTGTTTGCGTTGATGCAAATCTGAGCCTTAAGCCTTATTTGAGTGGGAGTGATTTCTCAAATAGACAGATTTTATTTATTTATTAATATTTTTGCTTTGCTCATTGATTGAAGATGCATACTATCAGTCCAGCTGTGGACCTTTGTCTCATGTTTTACAAAAAGGTCCTGATGACACAAACACAATCATTAATTTTATAGCCATTGTATGTGATCAACCCAGTAGATGTTTGTGGCAGGATTTCTTTTTTTTTTTTTTTTTTTTTAACACTAAAGGATGGAATAAGCAGTCACTGCTGATCCTAGTGGGATTAATGTTAAGACTGAGTAAGGGGATTTTCTCAAGAGAAACCAGTTCTGTGCAAACAGGTATAAAAGCATACATGTGGTAGTCACTTTCTAATGGAGAGTATAATGAGATGCTTTATGTGACAGCATGACCGAAAAAAAAACCAGAATAGTGAGTAGAGTAAAAACATCACTGGGTAGAAATTCTTGTCCATAGTAATTCCTTTTGGATGGGATCCCCAGAGATATGAACACTACTCCCTCACTGGAGAGGAAATATGGAACTGACATCTTCCCCCTGACTCGACCCTGGCCTGTTTGAAATAAAAAAAATCCCCATGAGTGTTTATGTGTGTGTGCGCAGCCATGCTTGTGTGCACACCCTATGACAACATGGAAAACTCAAATCACTCTGGTGGTTCTGTGGAATGTAGCTGGTTCTCTTCCCCTTGTTATACTCGACCCCTGCTGATAAATAATGTGGTCGTGTGTGTGTGTGTGTGTGTGTGTGTGTGTGTGTGTGTGTGTGTGTGTGTGTGTGTGTGTGTGTGTGTGTGTGTGTGTGTGTGTGTGTGTCCTTTCAGTAACGTGCGTAATATCAGAGGAAAACAGCTTGCCTAAATGCCATGGCAACCATTTCAGCCTTTTAACCACTTAAATGTAAATTCTGTGCAGTAGGTCAGTCCTTATTACTTTTCTGTTATCCATATTTTCTTAATGTGCATTCCCTTTGTTTTTACTGATTTCCTTCAGGTTTTGTTATCATTATAACATTATGTAGTTCTGGCTGACTAGCAGTTGAAGTACATTAATTGCTGAAAAGAAAAGTATTCATTTTTAGTGTATTTTTGAGGTGCACATTATTTGTGTCATGTTCATTTGAGGTTTAAAATGGCCACAGTTGGTTATCAAGCATGGGAGCAAAGGAATATTTATTGCTTGCTTTACTTATTGGAGTGTTCCAGGCATACTTCCATTGAAGCCTGATAAACACATTGTTTGCTGAGGTTACAGTGCAGGGTGTGGCCATTGTACCAGTGAAAACACATGCTCATGAGCTCTGTACCACATGACTCCGGTGTTCATTTTACTTCTTTCACAAGTGAAGCAATTGCATTTTTGAATAAGTGGCTTTGTTTTTGCTATGTTTTTATCGTTACCTAGCCAGGTCAGTAGCTGTAATGTTGTGAGCAATCCCACAAGTAGTGCATTAGGGGATTACTCAATCGATTCATCAAAGAAAAATAATTGAGCGATAATTGACTAATCATTTTGAGTATTTTTTATTTTTTTTTTTTAGCACAAATGCCAAACATTTTGCAGATCAATTTATGTTGTATATGTTGATTAACTGAAAATCTTTGGACAAAACAAGACATTTAAGATATCACCTTGACCTCTAGGAAACTTTTACAAGCATTTTTCACAATTTCTTAAAACAAGATAAATCAATGATTGATTAATGGATTAAAATAATTTAATGGTTCATCGATAATGAAATTAATCGTTAGTTGCAGCCCTAGCCAGAAGTAAGCCACACTTATTTGGTAGAATAGACAAAAGCCAACATTCATTGTTAACATCCATAACAGTTCATCTGACCCATATTACTTGCTGTAGCTGTATGGTAATCACAGCAATCCTGTTCAATTGGGGATTATTACCATCATTTGGGTGTGCTCATTTTCAGTTACACCTCTACTTATTTTAATTCGCTGAAACTGCTTTTTTATAGTCTGCTGGATTTTCTGGATGCTTGTATCTCTTGCCTTGTCTTACTTTTTTGTAGAGATGTTACTGTATTCCCTCAACATTAGAGATCTCTGAATGCAATTCTAAGGATCAGTATCAGGGCCAATCTGGGCATATTTTAATGGACCAGTGAAAGAAAACAGATCAAAATCTGACCGGTTAGAATCGGGGCCAGAAAAACTTGATTGGGACATCCTACTCAGTGATTAGTTAAATGTTATCATAACCCATCGAAATGTTTTCCAGAATTTCAAAAATAAAGAGTTAAGATGAAATAGATTTGAAGTATTTCTTAAGGTCCATACTGCTACCATGTGTTTAAAAAAAAAAAAAAAAAAAGAAAGAAAAGAAAAGTAGAATTTGCAGCACTGCACCAGGGTGATTTACTACGTGTCTAATTTTTTGCATCAGACAAATGGCAGTTATGAATGATGGAAAATGTTATGGCCATTTTTCCATTAATTTGATAGAATCCACTTTTCAAAGAGGCTATGTTGTCTGGTGTACCGTGGGATCATGAGTGTCAAGTCAAAGCCCAGCGTTTTCTGCATCTGTCTGAGCCTATTCCCTCCACATTTGTCCAATGTTAAACCCAATTTTTTTTTCCTTATTTTTTTTTCCATGATGTACATTTATGCTCCTTTGGGACCCAACAGATGACAACACTTTTGGTGCTGGCAGTTCCTTGGCCCTGTCTTTCCTTGCTTCTGAGGGGCTAAAAGTTGCTCCAGAGGGACTGGCACAGGATGCTGCCTGATGACTGTATTTACTGTTTACTGGCTTTCAGGAAGTGCCAGAGCCCCCACGAGAGACCAGTTTGAGCAATTTGACTTTTCTCTACTGACTAAAGAAGTAGGGAAAGAGGGAGGGCCTGTTGTTGGGGTGTTTGGTTTAAGGAGACATGCATATAGAGAAGCTGGATGGTCTCTCCGTCCAGTGCAAGTGTTTGTAGCCCCAGCAGTGCAGTTTTGATTAGACTCAAGTCATTGTTCCATTACTTCCTTTGCTCCTTCCGTTTCTTCGCTCAAACGGGTTACCATGGCAACACCATAGTTGTGAGACAAGCACTTGTAGACTGGGTTCAGCTAGTCTGAATCACTGATGGTTGGTGAAGGTTGTGAAAAATAACATGAGGCCCAGTCATCCGGTCCTATGACTGTAGCAAGAGGACAGTACAGTAGTCATGGCAGTAGAAGAATAACGACTCACATTAGCTGTCAGTTAACAGCTGGACACGTTTCTTTATAGAAATGGGACGTTGTGAAACGTCTCTTAAAGCCTTCACCTGGCCTGCATGTACCTGTTTCTTCTGTCTGTCTGTGTTGATGTTAGAGTAATTTATTGCCTGCAGACTTTTACGAGGACTGAATCATCTCCTTTGAGTCTAGAATTTGAATCAAATTCTCATCTCCTTTCCTTCGCTCTCTGTAGGTAAAGTATTTGTTCCTAAGCAGAAACCAACAGAAACACGCCAGGAAGAAGTCACCACCCTTGATCCAGAGTTAGAAGAAGCCCTCTCCAGTGCCACAGATACAGAACTGTGTGATCTAGCAGGTAAAAATGAATAAATACTATTGGGAACACTACTTAGAAGTCATTGCAAAAAGGCTTTAAAAATGCAACTGTATTTTCATGTCTTTGGAAAAGAAGCTGTGCACACAGTGTTCCAGATGTGAGAATTTTTCTGTCAGCCTGAGCCTGCTCGGACTGTAAAACAGAAGCTCCTTTCACTCCGACTATCTTTCCCATGGCCCCGTCTTTTCCTGATGGGGGCATAAGAGGGCTCACTGAGCAAAATAACACCACTTGTCTGCTATGACCTCTAGTTTTGGTTTCCCTTCATTCACTTACTGGTGAATTTTTGAAGCCTGGGAAACACATGGCTACACACTGATTCCTCAGCACAGCTACTGAGTCTCTGTTTGCTTTTGTTTGCAGCAATACTTGGTGTTCACACACTGGTCACTAGTAGTCAGACATATGATGGGACTGGAACTAAAGAGGGTTACAACAGTAAGTACAATCTTAAAATTTAAATCTATTAATTCATAGGTCCCAAAGGGATCAATAGGGGATCAATGCCTGTGTCTCTTCTGTGTCTCTTCTAGATGTGATCAAAGGGGAGAAGATGAATCCAGTGTTTGATGAGCCCCCCAATCCCACTAATGTAGAAGAAACCCTGCAGAGGATAAAAAGCAACGACGGCTCCTTAACAGAGGTTAACCTCAACAACATTAAGGTACACAGAAATTAAAGTTTTCAGAGTGTGTGTATATGCTCTTCTATCCCTGGACCAATGGCAGTGTGTCTGTGTTGTTTTTTCAGAACATTCCCATTCCCACCCTCAAGGACTTCGCCAAAGCCATGGAGAAGAACACACACGTCAAGAAGTTCAGCTTGGCAGCAACACGGAGTAACGATCCAATCGCTATGGTGAGAAAGAATGGTTTGCAGGCTTTAACTTGCTTTGTTGACACCTGACAACTCCATATTTATGTCTTATTTCCACTTTCTTGTCCCAGGCATTCAGTGACATGCTGCGGGAGAACAAGACATTGCGAAGTTTGAACTTGGAGTCCAACTTTATTACTGGGGCAGGGGTGCAGGCTTTGGTTGACGCGTTGCGAGACAATGACACACTCACAGAGATCAAGATAGACAACCAGGTACCAGATGTTTTGTGACAAACACACATGCACAAGCATAGCATGAGATCTTAGATCTTTTAGAAAATTCACAGATTTCTTGTGTTATTAAAGATTATGAGTATAAATAGTTTGCTCTTTATTTGTCCTTGTTCATTAGCTTTTATGTTGCTGTCACCATTCACAATTGCATGTGATTACAGGGAATTTATGAGGAAGCCTTAGCACTCTCTTAAATAAAGCGGTTTCACAGATCCTAAAGTAGTAGAAAAGGGTTGTTTTGTTCACTGTGCAGTTGAAGAAAATGCCAACAAACACAAACCACTCCCTGAATAGAACATAAAAGACCAGTTGAGAGTTTTAAGAAGTAGAAAAGATGGTAAACCTTATCCCTTTGGTCTGACTCTTAGTGTCTTGTCTGCTGTAAACTGAAGTGACAGCCTGACTCTGATGTTCAGAATATTTACTTTTGTTTATTTGTGTGTATTTCAGAGGCAGCAGCTGGGTACAACTATAGAGATGGAGATAGCTAAAATGTTGGAAGAGAATAACAGCATAGTGAAGTTTGGCTACCACTTCACCCAGCAAGGACCTCGGTCAAGAGCTGCCGCAGCTATCACCAAGAACAACGACCTGGGTATGATACACATAAACTGTAAAACTGCAAACATACACAGCAATTCAAGATTTGTTAAATTAAGTTGTTTACCCACACATTTCATTCCACATAGTCTCTCTTTGTATGGAAGAATCTATCATGACAAACTGAAACAAACATTTGAAACATCACAGCGGTCTTGTCTGGCTTTACAATTTGTAGTATCGGTCTGCAGTGACAGTCTTTGCTCTCTTTTAGCTCCTCCTCCTGTCAGAGCAGTGATACCACAGGTCTGATGCATGGGTTTGGTCACCAAGTTTGTCAGTGCATCAAGAATAACAGCAATTTCTTTCACAGTGTTTGAATGGAGAAATCCACTGCATTAACAGTATAAAATGACACAGTGTGATCTTATAGCTTTAAGAGTGATGACATCTCACTTCTTGTTTTCAGTACATGCTGACACATTCTGTCGAAATAGCTGTTAACTTTGACCGCATAGCTCATGGTGACTCATTGAGTGTTTTCATGATACACTAACAGGTTGAAGGATGTGTTGCATGTTTACAGTTGTTTATTCTTGTGTTCTTTTTTTTTCTTTTGCGTGTCAGTTAGTTGATTTTTGGAAGAAAAGAAAAATCCCAATTTTGGCTCATGTTCCCTCTACTTTTCCCCTCTAGTCCGCAGGAAGCGAGTGGAAGGGGACCTGTAGGAACGGAGCTAAACCTGTCTCCCAGCCAATCCTGTTTTTTCATCTCACTGTGTGGAATAATTTCAGCCAATGCCCTGGTCTCATCTCACTGTGTGGAAACTTTAGTCTTGTGCCAAACTGTGGGGCAAGGCGCACTCAACTAGAACATACATTTGAGAAGAAGGGAAATAACTGGAATTGCCCTCACCTATACTCATGTTCATACTTTTTTGTTTATTATTATGTTGTTATTGAAGGTGTAAATCTGATTAGTTTTTAGTCATTTCATTTCAGCTGCTCCCTTTTTTGAGCCTTTATATGATCTGTTCAGACTTTTTACTTGCTTTTTTCCCTTTTATACAATGCTATAATCATGTGAAATAAACATGAACATTACCAAGTAACAGAAACAACCATAACAGCTTTGTAAAAACAACAACTAACACTGAAAAACCCTGTATCCTCTACCCTGATAGTTTGCTATTGAGGCTAATGCTCCCAGAAGAATTCCTGTATTGAAACAGCAGAATTTGTTATCAGAATGATGGGAATAGCTCTGAGGCCATGACTACTAGGCTGCAAACCTTGTCTGACCGCACCGCTGTCCGTTAGATCACTGTAGTACATTTCACGAGCAGTTTGGTTTGCAGGTGGTGTTTATTGGAGTTGCCTTGTAAAGCCAGCATGACTCTCGGTCTAGTGTGTAATGGTTGGTGTTTGCAAGAGGTTTCTTAGTTAGAGCTGACTATATACTGTTGTCAGCCTAGAAGAGGATGCTTGACCTGAGAGTCTGCTAAAGTCGACATACTGGTAGCTTATCCCATCAGATAATACTGTAAGTATAAGTGCATAATATTATATATATTTCTTTACAGTTTTATTCTTACTAAAGATCTTGGTTTGATATGGTTCGAATTATAATCTTGGCTGTTCTGATCACTTATAACTCTTAACAGGAAATTGTAACTAAGTTTCTGTTTCAGATCAAGTAAAAGTGGGATTGTACTGTAAATAGAACAGAGTATTAACTCCATTCTAAACTGAAGAGGCTTGGACCTGCTCTCGAAAAGGATGTTATTAATGTCTGCTCAACACACTGGGTTTCTCTGATGCCTAACCATGCCAAAGACTAACACATGCAGAGCTTAAATGATCAATAATTGGACTAATTGGTTATCGGTTCATGTTTTGGCTTTGTCAGCTATAGTCACATCCTCACAGTATAATCCTGAGAAAAGACTCAGCGGGTTAACAACAACAATGATCTAGACTTTTTTTTTTTTTTTTTAAGATTTTACCATGCGATGAAATTCCTTTTTGTGGGCCATTTATAGAAAAATGTTCAAGTAGTTCCATGAGATGTGAGTAAGAGTTGGCAGACGGTTTGTGTGAAACTTCTTGGGTTGTGACTACTTGTGAATGGTTTCTATGAAAAACACCTCCTTAGAAAATTGTGTACAGATCATAGATTTTATTTCTCCTACTTCCTCACACAGACATTTTCACTTGGCTTTTGGCAAAATCTAAGCAGTGGCATGTCATTCATTGTGTAACAGATAACAACATGCTATGTGTGCCTCAAAGTGAACTTCCTTAGGTACACTGGCCTGCTTGAGATGGGAATAACAGGACTAATTCAGGAGTTACTTGAAACTTGTAAATACTGTTTATGTTTAATAGGAACAATATGCTGGCATGAAGTCATCACTTGTGAACATCATGTTTCTATCGACCAAAAATGTTCTTTCACCTTAACAGCCTCACATTCCCGGGACGAGGGTTGTATGTTTTATATCTGTGTACTTCTTTCATGACCAGATCTGCTAGTATTTCTTGGTGGACCTTTTAGGTTTTACATTACTGTGCTTTGCTGGTCGGCAGTCAGCTACAGTGGGTGGAAAATTGCTTCTTTGCTTGGGCTTGTTAATAATAATCTGTGATTCATAATATTGTATGTATACTAATTGTAAAATGTAAACTCAAATTTAAAGTGCAAAACCACAAACTTTTTTTGTGTCCATGTGCACACTTTGAATTTGAGGGGGCAATTTACAGTTAATCTACATACATCTACAAAACTCACTGCTGAGATTTTTTTTTATGTTAAATCAAAACCCAGGTGTAGACTCAACATAAGGAATATGTACTATTATAAAACCACAAGACTGGTAAAAAGCACTGCTGAATATAAAACATCCTCAAAAATAAATGTTTTTACATATTCTGCCCATGTGCCATTATTTTGTGTTTTGTCTTTCCTAAAATAAATCCTCAAAAATGTATTAATAGAGCATAGACTATTGACACAATTTCCTCTTCCCACTTTATATTCCTAGAAAGTTAGGGAGTCTAAAACAGGAAACTAAGCCACTGTCAGGTGGTACTTAGGCACAACATTGCTGGAAACTAACTGCAAACATTTGTCCAGTATAATGTTTACTATATTTTTTAATTAGTACTAGACAAGGAACAGATGGGGCTGATGGGAATGTTTTTAGTTAACAATGTTTTTGGTCATGTTAAAACTTTAACCTGAAGATGGGTTAAGAGGAAAAAGTCAAAAGGATCACTAAAGTCTAAAAAATTTCATCCTCTGGCTGCTGTGAAGGTACAAACTTTCATGGCAGCCCTTCCAATACTGGGGGGGGGTTAACTAGATGGTTGTACCTGAGGAAAAAGTCAGGAGATTACTGATCCCAGTATATATCTATAGATAGATATCTATCTATAGATATCTATAGATATATAGATATCTGAAGATATAGATATCTATAGATCTGTAGATATATCTACAGATCTATAGATATAGATCTCTCTCTCTCTCTCTCTCTCTAGATAGATAGATAGATAGATAGATAGATAGATAGATAGAGATATGTAAAATATACAATATACACACACACTGATAGATAGGCCTTTTTGGTTTGGGAGGCACTCTATGTGGTGCACATATGCACTCTTTAATCAGATCCAGTTTTTGAGATCGTTTGCACATGCCTGAGAGATGATGTAATGTATATGACTCCATCCCCTCTGTGGGTTTCCTGTGCCAGAGCGCTGTGGTGAGCTGCTGTCAGAGAAAACTCTGCACTGGGGTTAATGAGCCAAGATTTTCCACTACTCTATGAGAATAGAGAGAACGAGAACAGCAGGTTTGTGTCATGTCTGTTAAACACACCAGAAGGCATCAATTCAAAGGAGAAATATTCAAACCTACAATCAGAACCTTACAGTAAAATATACAGTTGTGTGCTTTTGTAAGTACAGTTAAACTGTCCCCTCAGATCATGACTATTAATATGCATTGCTCCTCTGCATTTGGAAAAAATAGACTATAACTAACAGCTTCTCGTCCACGTCTTTATTTGAGGTTGTGGTTCAGGGTGTGCTGTTATAAATATGATCTTATTTTTAGTTTTAAGTGAAAAGGGGATCCTTGAAGTTGGAACCTTAAAGGAGATATTCATAGGTCATAAAAAACTTAGCTTGCAAACTGACTGTACGTCAGCCCAAGTTGTTAAAATTTTAGACTAATTGCATTTAACATCAAACACCTAAAACCTGGTGAAGCAAAGGCACAGCAGAAAAGGAAAAACCCTACCAAGCCATCAGTAACTGAACAGAAAATGGATGAAAATCTGCCTAGAACTTCTTTGTACGTCAGTGCAGCTATAAATTGAGGTTGGATTAGATCTTGTCAGGGCAATGGTGCTGTCGAGGATTAAACACCACTGGACTGGCCTGACTCCAACACCAGAATCGAGTTGCCTCCACTTGAATTGGAGTGATGCAAAAAGAAGTACATGTTTCGCAACTTTGTAGAGATGAACTTGTGTCCTCTCATCCCCTCAAAAAAATGTCTGTGCTGACATATTCTGCCTTTGTTCTTAAAAAGGTTTGTTCACCTGCGGCCCTGCGGTTGATTTCCCATCAGAACGAGTGCTGTAGTGAGCCAGCGCTGCCGGTCCTATCATGACCTCATACATTTGGTAAACAAAGGCTTTCAGACTACACAGCAGAGGAGAGAACAGGAAGGTCACTTGTACTGTGCTTTATTCACAAACAGCCAAAGGTGTGAGTCAAACAATCAATAAATAAAGTTCTATACCATTGGTGATGTGTTGTTTTTTTATATAGAGGAAAGTAGTCTACAAAACCTGCTTATCGATTCTTGAGCATTTTTTTTTCCATTGCTGAAGCAGCTCATGGTGAGAGCTGACATGTTGGCAGGACTAGAGAGCAACGATGATGTCCTTCAAACACTGCCTCATACTTGACTGGGTTATGTAATCATCCAAACTTCAAACAGTGGATACTGAAAAGAAATACACAACATCTGCAAGTGTGTGTTTGATCTAATCCTTCTGAGCCCGAACCTATTCATCTGTTTGACTATGTGTATCTTTCGTCTAATAATTAGGAAAAAGCAGACACATCGCTATGTCAGAAGTGATGATTGGGTTATTGCTCTTTTAAAATGTGAGTTCTGGGAATAATGAAGCATGAATAGCCCTAATGAATAAAAAGTGCGCACAGCCCTAAATGTCAGCTTTAACGGGAATAACAGCCATCTCCATTACAAGGCAGCCAAAGCAGCACTGTAGTATTCATTTTCCTTCCTTTTGTGTTAAAAATAGTAAGTTATCTCAGCGTCATAATGTCAAACACATTCTGCCAAGTGGAGTTGTCAGTGCAATCCCTTGTTCAGAGTGGAAAAATAATTCTTAACAGCCCTGTAAAATGGCTGGCTCCTAAAATCATCTCTGTGAGCTTGATGGTAATAAAAAGTTTACAGTTTATAGAACTGCTTGGATGCCTAATCCATAAATTTCCATTATATGATGGAGTGGATCCCTTTAGCAATTTGTTTCTTACTATCCAGATTCACAAGTGCTTTACAATGATTACTTAAACTGTAGCCATTAATCAGTCCTTCATAATGGCTCTAGCTGTTCAGTATTTCTGGATAAACAACCCTCCAGAATAAAGTCTGTGTATAACCAAATCAAACCACACCAACGTGCTCCCTCTCAAAGCTCCCATCCTTCTTAAGTGTATAGACTCTTAAATAAAGATATATAATAATGTATATATATGTATATATATACATATACGTACAAGTTTTCTAAAGCATTAAATTTTCAGTCTATACAGTCATATTTCACTGCATTTGTGTGTTTCAGAAATTTAAAGGACCGAGTGCTGTTTGACTTGCACCATCTGGTGGTTGAAAACAATACCATTGCACCGGTGCAATGCCAAAAATGTCCAATAGGGGGCATCAACTTATTGATGCATTATTGTAGATCCTAATGAAAAAGATCCTGCAGGGGTCCTCATTATCCTAACATGAACCTTATGTTGATGTACACCTTTCCTTTTATTGTAATCCATAGGCGGCAGTGTAACACCTTTAATCTACCTTTGTATTATTGCTTAGGTCTAACTCATTTATTTTATTTTATATCATTTTCGTCCAATGAGTACACACTGAAATGAACTTCAGTCCTTCACAGTAACATAAAACCTGATGTGTTACAGACTCACTGTCATGGCCTATTGCTCATTTCCCATCTTGTCTCCTGGCTGATGAGGAACTGATGGTGTGAGCGATATTGCATTGATAACGGTATCTTCCCTCCCAAGACCTGTGAGTGCAGCCGGATCAGGAGGCAGCTCAAGAGATTGTTGTCATGGTAATGTTGTGACAGATGACTCACGGTGTTGTTGCATCTCCTCCCTCCCTCTTTTGATCCAGCCTTTGTTTCGTTTTTTGATTTGCCTTTAAGACCAAGAGAGGGTACGGTGAAGCAAGTGATTCCTACTGTATTCAGTCTGCCAGTACAATCCTGTTGTTTTTTGGAACATTTTGAGGGAAAATTACATGATTTTAGATTTTTTTTAACACCTTTACCTTCACAAAAAAAGAAAAGGAAAAAAAAATCAATGATTTTTGCTTCTAAACTTTAGCAGACTTTTACCCACAAGTGCTGAATAAGTCAAGACCACAGATGTGGAGCAGATACAACATGAATAATTGCAGTTCAATCTAGAAAGTGTCATCTCACACTGAGAACATCATGCTTAATTAATGCATTGAGCTCCCTCCATCCTGGTCTCTCTTTGTACTATTACATAAGTTTAATGACCTGATTTCCATTAGAAAATACCAGACAGTAAGATTCCCGCAGCATCATCTATAACCCAAAAAGACTAACCGAATATATTAATCATTCAGAGATCCCAAATCCACTTGTTGCTCCCCAGTATTTGCTCCTCAGCAAATTAAATTACATGGAAAGACAACCCATGCATCCTAAAGTAGCACCTGCAGTCTCTGTGTTCCTGCTAAATTACTCATTACTCCCTTCTGCCAGAACTACATTAAAATGACTTAGTATGTAAATAAGACTTGTACCGTTATTACTTTCCACTGCCAGCACTTTCCACAGACAATCAACTTCAGAGAATTTATTACCATTCTGGGTTCTAAATAATTATGAACTATACCAAGTGAGCAGATGACAGGGACAGGAGACACTGAAAATTTTCTACCATCTACCATTCACTAATGAATACATGATTAGAAGAGTTCTCTCCCCCGCAATAAGTTCATAGATTCACATACCCCGTTTATTTAACTGGGATTTTTCTTGTTGTACATTAATGGATCTTTCATTCATCCCTCTACAATGATTAACTGACCTGTTAGTCCTTTTCAGTGTCTCCACAGGGTGGAGTACTCACATGCAGGCTGCAGGTTAATATCTGATTTAAAATAAAAGATAAACAGGTTTTCATCAAACCTGTTGAAAAAGGAAAAGATGAGATAGTACAGATTTTTTTTTATTACATGTCAAATTGTAGAAAAAGTAATTTATGTTTACTATCATCAGGATCGTTGCTCTGGCTATCAACGCTGCCACACAATGAAAAAGTTAATAAACTGAAAAGTTGACATTCCAGTGTGATTATTGGTATAACCAAACACATAAAATGAAAATCATTTTGATATAAAACAGTACAGGTGAAGTGGAAAAACATACAGTAACTATGTATCCATGAACACGCCAGTATAAATGATGAAGTTGAATGGAGGGAATCGGGACATATGGATACGTTTGTGGATATATTTTTTCATAATTGTATAAAAAAAATTTTGATTTTTGTTTTCTTTTTACTGTAACTGCATCGCCTATGTTTCATTCTTTCTTTCCATTCTAAAAATAAGGGGGAAAGTTTTGGTTGTGCTAATGTCAATATAATTACAGGGAATTTGGAACCATTCAGTTTAGTGAATAAATAGTCAGTTCCCCATTTGGCAGACTTCATGACACTGATATCCCATCTAGGGAAAATCCCTTATTTTTCTTACCTTTTACCATGTGGTGAAAATCTAAAACACATTATTTTCCTGAATGGTGGGTCATGGGACTGTTAATCAGGTTCCTCTCAGACGCCAATCCAAAGTGATTCTGCATTTGACAGCGCTGGTTCCAGAAGTCACATGCAGTGGTTAGTGGCCACAGAGACCTGTTGAATGTTTCTACCCAATGTGAAATGATCTCTCCAGCCCTACTTCATTATTTGTTGCACTGGAAAAGTGAGCTAACTAATGACCGACTTAATGTTGGACCTAAGGACCTGTTTATTGTAGCCATCAAATGAGAGATAACAAGTATCTTTCTGACAAAAGAAATAACCAGCATAACTCTGAGTCCAAACTCCTGAGACAAGTTTTTTCCTTAGTTTTTGAACAATAACAATAGTTGGTGCTAACTATATTACATGAAATTTTATTTAGTAAAATAACCCATGTTAGGATGATTATACTAAAACAATATAGGTCCTAGAACTAGATTTTAACTTGGGGCCCCTCTACAACTCATTGCCACACAGTGAACCTTGTTTCTTTGGGGCCTCTGAGGGTCTGGGCCCCAGCACAGGCAGATGATAAGAAAATTGGCCTGTGGGCATAGACAAGTATAAAGACTCCCATCTTCCTATATAGGCGAATGAAAGAAGCACAGAGTAACCACATAAGGTGCATCCTTTGTAATTGTTTTCTTTCTCTTTATTGTCATTTTGTGTCTTTTAACCGAGCTCTTTAATTTTCAAACAAGAAATATTAGCAGTCACTTCATACGAAGGCTCATGCCTGTGGCCCGTACCTGTTAAGCTCCTCTAGTAATCCATCCACAGGCCCTGGGGCGGTTGCCTGCTTCGCCCAGTCTGTAATCCAACCAGTCTTCTGGAACTTGGGTATAAGATGTGGACTTTACATTTCTATTCAAATATGAGATACAAAGACGACTGCAACAGCAACTCTCTTTCCTTTCACTTCTTTCCTCTGCTTATTTTGCACATGTAAACCACTTGTCATTTCTTAACAGTGTGATTAATATCTGGTGTTCTGGGAATGACAGATTAATAAATCACAGTTTTGTTAGTTTCGGTTGTGTTTTTGTCATTGAAACTTGGATGTTTGCTCTTCGCAGTACAGAAACGGTTTATGGAGAGATTTGATGCCAGAAAACTTAGAAAAAAAAAAAATCCCCCTGCTGAAAGTGGAAAGTTTCTCTGTGTTCATATAAAACTAATATATAATATTGTTTCGACGAGGGAGGGATCTTAGATGTCATTTGAGGATTTTCCAACCAGATGACTAAAAAAAATTTTTTTTTAAATGGGAAACCCCCCCAAAAAAACAAATCAGACAAAAATCACCATCCATTCTATTTTTTTCTTTTTGATTTATCTTTCCCATTTATGGTTAAGAAAACATTGGATGTTATCGTTTGAAACACCCACACCAACAAATGCTTAACAGTGATTGGTAAAGTGCTTGTAGTTAACCACAAGATTGTGGCAGCCGATCGCAGCTGTTTAAAATCAGCCACTTTAACCGAGATAACTCAAGTTTGTAAAAAAAAAAAAAAAAAAAAAAGCCCAGGCCGGGGAATATAAAAAATGTATGTTTTATTATCGACACAGATCAGACCCTAGTTTCTTCTACGCTCCTTTTCCCTCTTATTTAAACTTTATTAGCAACTTTTATTTGTCGAGTAAAGATGAAGATTAGGTCTATTAGAGATCATCTGTTCTCTTCTGCCAGCTTTATTTATTTATTTATTTTTTTGGTTTAAATTTTACTCCAGTTTATTCCGAACACCTTAAATTAAAAGTTATTTGTTATTTAAAAAAAAATATATCTATATATATATATTTTCGACCGGTCTTCGTATTGGGAATTATTTTGAAAGTGCAACCGGAAGCTCTGACATTGACGTTCCTCCCCGGACGTCCCGACGCACCCGTACGCACCGTACGTACCGACGCACCGTACGCACCGTACGCAACGGATCGGCGACAAAAAGCGAGGCGTGAAGCTGGTGGTTCCCCCGAAACATGTCCGTTATCCCCCGGTTGGTTGACGCGGTGACCGTGACCGGGGATGGGAATCTCCCCGCCTCTTAACCCGGCGAATCACTACACCTCGGCGAGGCGGCCGGAGCGTTAAAAACCCCCCCAAAAAAAAACAAAACGGAGGCGACCGGGGGCTCTTCGTTTATCCGGGAGAAGATGGCGGAGTTCTCGCCCGTCCTGCCGATGCGGGATGGAGGAGCGCGGTTCGGTCAGCCCATCTTCCCCCGGTCCAGGTCCGGCTCCGAGTCCGAGAGCGAACTGTCCCAGAGCCTGGCGCGGACCAAGATCCGGTCGTACGGGAGCACGGCCAGCGTCACGGCCTCCCTGGGGGAGAAATACATCGAGCATCGGGTTACGGACAGTGACACCCTGCAGGGGATAGCGCTCAAGTACGGTGTTACGGTAAGGTCCCCGCACGGCTCGGGCTCCGTGCTCACCTTGACCAGAAGATCCGGTGCATTATGAAATCGGGGGGGGAAATGCAGTGTACCACTAGTTTGTTTACTGGCAAGAGGCGCCGACCGCAGCATCATCCCCATTCGCTATAGCGAGTGAACATCCAGTTCGCTCCTGTGTCCACTGATCTGTCAACACACCGGCGTTTGACGCCTCTCTGAAGCCAAGTAATGGACCAAAAGCGAACCGAAGGCCAGAAATGCCCCCATGACAAAAAAAAAAGCGTGTGTTGCAACAGCCTAGACTCCAGTGACTTTCAGCATCCTGGAAGGACTTGTGACCCAACACGTTAAGATAATTTTATGTGGTTCACTTCACTTCACCCAGCGAGAACACGGGTTTACTTCTTGTTCTTACTCTTTCGCAATCCATTGTTGTCGAGTTTGCATGCGTTGTTTTCCCAGGTAAGGCTCGATTTTATCAACTGGGTGAAGTGGCAGCTGTCCCGGGGGCCCAAGATGCCAGTGCCCCCCCCCCAGTGGCACCGAAAACTCCAGCTTCAACTGTCTGTCAGCTGTTTGGGATTTTATTAAATTCATTATAACCTAAGAAACTGGGGTCCGATCTAAAAAAAAATCCTTTCGGGTTTATTGAGCAATCCTTTTAACTTCTTTCTAGATGAATCATATTTTAGAAAATATTCTACTTTCTCCTTTTTGGAAAGTTTCCTTTCTTGAGTCATCCCCTGCTGATTCACAAGAATATCATCCCTAAACACACTAAATGTTAAATTTGATGTTTTGATAAGAGGCCAAATCTCCATTTGAAGACTTTGTAAGGGTTTCGTCATCCATTTAATTTAGCATGCTAAAACATCTGCTACCAAAGACACTCTAAATGCTGTTTTTGGAAAGATTTCTACCCATTTACATGCATTTACATGCAGGTAAAGCTTTTTACGTTTGTTTCACTTGTGAGGAATCAGATTTAAACGCTGACTGACTGTAAGGTGGGCACAATATTAGCAGAATTTCATGTTGATAAAAGAGTCATATTTTTTGAATGTTTATAATTTATAGCATGCTATGGTGTTTTCCTATTAAGGTATTATATGATAGGCAAATGACAAAAAGCAGAAGTGAAACTGGTCATGGTAATAGTCACAAAAAATCAGCTGTTATCACTATCCTCTTTGTTGTCACCCTGATACACCAGATGGAGCAAATCAAGAGAGCAAACAAGCTGTTCAGCAATGACTGCATCTTCTTGAGGAACAGCCTCAACATCCCCGTGGTTTCGGAGAAGAGCTCCATATTTAACGGACTGTCGCTGGAGTCTCCTGATGGTGACGGCGAAACGGCATGCCAGGAGGCAGATGCACCTTGTATTATGACGCAGGATATCGAGGGACCCTCGCCGCCCTGTTCTCCGCCCCGCGAGGACTCCAAAGCCCCCGAGCCCCAGCCCCAGCCAGAGGAGCTGTCCGCCAAAGACTTCTTACACAGACTGGACTTACAAATTAAACAGTCAAAGCAGGCTGCACGCAGGCTGAAAGAAGAGGAAATAAGGTGAGTTGATGAAAACCCCCCCCAGGCCAACTGCTACTTCTTTTCTGTGTGTTGACAAAACACTCTTTTGAGACCAGACTGAGATGAACGCTCACTGCCAGTAATCTTTAAATATGTCACCCGGATCAGGTCTTCCCTAGAATCCAGTCTGACTTGAGCTCGCTGAGCATGACATCAGGTCAGATGGCATTTGTTCTAGGTGTGAGGGCTGATTTTTGCCTCGTATGAACGATGTATACCCGTCACACCAGCTGTTTCTTGGTTTGCTGTTGTCCACTGAATGATCATGAATGATTAGGGATTTTTTTTTTTCTGCCTGCCAAACTGAGTGTTGGCAGCATTTTTATAATGGTTTAGTAGACAGGAATTGTATATTTTCTACAATAATGCCCAGCATCCATAGGTAAAGCTTGGGTGTTTTGTCACTCTGCTGTTGTTGCTGTTCACAGCCCCCCCCCCCCAATTCAGATGATCAAAGCTCATATACTCACAATGAGATTAATTTTTAAGATACTTGTAGGAATTTGGGCCCAGACTCTGGTCCCCTAGCTCAGTGGACGATTGTACTGCCAGCTGAATCACGGACCAAATGCGGGGTGGGATGTTTTCACAGATAGATTCATGACAGGATTCGGGCTTTTTCAGATCTGACGTACTAGTCAGATGCTACGTTATGCAACAGTCAGGTATTTAGGCAGGAGATTCGACTTGCTGAATCAGGCCTGACTGTGTCTTACTGACGCTGCATGTCGAGACAGGGAACACTTTCACGTCTACTCGGTAGTAATGGATGCCTGGCATACACCCATCCATAGTGAGATGGGCTTTGTTGGTACTGTCAGTTAGGTCAGGACTGAGTCACACTGCAGCATTCTCCTCTATAGACGCATACACTGTTTTTCCACATCAGGTTCTCTAAAAGTATCATGTTCATTCTGTTGTGTTGTCAGAGTGGATGCCGGCCCTCCTGTAGCAGCCGTTATGTTAATGTCCCTCCTGTTGGCCTCAGGGTAACATTACCTGACTGTTCTGGTAGCTACACCAGCTAACTGTCCATTATACATAATTTCTATTATCACCGGTGGTCTGACACCATGTGTCAGGTTACAGTTTAACCTGAAAGAATAAGGAGGGTCTTTCTTACCATATTAAATAGTACATATGATATTGTATCTCTATAATTCAACAACATTTGAGACAACATTTAGGACTTTCAATGAATAGTTTACTATTATAATCTAGTGTTCAACCTCTTTTTAGGTGAAAGAGCGAGAATAATTTCTTAAATAAATACATTTTATTGTCATATTTAAATATTCCATTATTGAATTACAACCAAATTTCCAGTCCTTTTAAAAGACCTTCTTTACAGTCACCATCTGACTAACTGCAACTGCTTGGTCCATGTTTCAAACACTTCTATCTATTGTGAATACTATCTGTCAGCATTTCAGAAAAATATTGTGGAAAGTATTTCCTTTTATTATGGCCACTGACAGCATAACATTTCCTATCAGTTCTATCATGATGTGCCAGTAACTCCAGACCTGTTTTTGTTTGAGAAAGCCACGTGCCTTGAGTAAATGCGTAAGACAAAGTTTAATTTCTCTTTGTTTACCTACCAGCCACTTCGTGTTAAGCCCAGTCTCCTGCTCCAGCCACATCTAAGGCCAGCCTGTGTGTTTAGATAAACTTCGTTGTTTCTAAGCATTCCATTCTGTTTGGCTTTCTCCTTAGGATGAATCAAACCACAAACCTCTGAGGCTTAACTCTAGGACAGTTATTCACTTAGTGTAATGGAATAACTGATAGAAACATTTCCCTTAAAAGACCAAATATCTCCAAATATCTCATAGTGTGGTTTAAGTAACTATGACATCACTATGGATTTACATTATGACATGTTTTTTTTTTTTAGCCTATAAATGTTGCCACATTATTCCACAAACTCAGTCAATTCTCTGCAGTCCTGCAACATCTTTCCCTAACCCTTACATTTTTGTAATCATTTAATGACTTTATTTATCCAGCGCTTTTTCAAAACAGGAGTTATAAAAAGTTGATGATAAAAGGAAAAGATTATGAGGATAGTAGGGTAATAAAAAAAAAAATCATAAAGACACTTAACACCTCAGAATTCCCAGATCCTTATTTGAGTTGGTTCCTCTATGGACCAAGGCCTAGCTCTCCACTAAATATCATGTAATTGTAGATAAACTGCAGATAGAGATATCTTGTCGACAGAGAGACGAAGAGAAAGTCATGATACATTTCATAATTGGGTATTTCTAAACAGCTGAGTAGTGTGGCATTAGACATGTTTTCCCTCCACTGCATCATAAGAATAAATCAATAACTTTGGAATCTTTTGGACCAGTTAGCTTTTTCCATGACGGGTCTCTTGGAAGATTTAAAATATTGATTCTTTGCTCTTTCTGGATATTTTCCAGTCAGATCTAATTTGTAAGATAGTCAGAGAAAATCCACCACTCTTTCTGTTTTCTTCCCACTCTTCAAATTTTCCTGGAAAGTTATGATATTGATGCTAATCCTTGTATATATTTCATCCCCTAAGTAATAATATTTTTTGTCAACTACCATCTTTGCTCAGCTCTGTGAGTCCTTTGGCTTTACACAGTAGCTCTCGTGATGGCTTGCATTTCTGAAGTTGCATTTCTAAAACTGCGGTAAATTGAAAAAAAAAGAAATCTAAGCTGAATGATTGGGTCTGAGACATTGGTGTGTTGTACTATGAGACCGTTTTCTGGCCAGGTGGCCTCATCTGTTATTCACACTCACCTAGACGCTGTGGTGAGCAGTTAAGCAGACGGAGAAAGAGAGGAAAGTGCCTGTGTGTGTGCGCAATTAGATTTAAATGTGTTTCCACTGTGGAATATTTCCCCGAAAAATAAAGGTTATGTTTCTTTTTCTCATTTGCAGGAGCAATGAGGAGAACTACACGGCCCCTACAACATCGTACCAGGAAATATAAAAGACCAGTCTGTTTACCTGAAGCCCTGCCATGGGCACATGCACACAGACATGCACGCAAACAGACAGGCAGACAGGCAGACAGGCAGACAGGCAGACAGGCAGACAGGCAGACAGACAGGCAGACAGACAGGCAGACAGACAGACAGACAGACAGACAGACAGACAGACAGACAGGCAGGCAGGCAGGCAGGCAGGCAGGCAGGCAGGCAGGCAGGCAGGCAGACACGCTCACACACACACACACTACCACAGCCTACTTGCTTTTTTTTTCTTTACCTTTTTGCTTTTATCAAACCATGCTGAACAAAAGTGTCATGTTTGCCTTTTTATTTATTGATATGCATTTATGATGATGTATGTGATTGTTATTATTTTGTACAGTTTTACCGGGAGACCTAGCACCGCAGAGGAGCATCTAATATTACTATCATCAGAGCAAATGTGCCCATCCACTCATCTTATGCTTACCGAGCTGCTGTATAATGTGTAAGATTGTCAGAGAAAATGCTGCATATGTTCACACACATATACAAACTTGCATACACTTCCACACACAGAGCACTAAGCAATTCCAAAAGGATTAGCCTGTTCAACCTGCTAACCACTGCTGGTGTTCTCAATCCCCTCCTAGAATAGTATCACTGGAAAGCATATTCAGGCATTCCTCATCAGTGTTTACCTTGTATGAGCACACTCCACATTGAGGCAGTGGATGAACTCAAGCCTTTTCTCCATTTGCCTCATAGATGCTTTTTTTTCTTTAGGAACAGAAGGGACTGCTCTATTTTTGAAGTGTGAATGCATTATTTATGTGTGTGGACAACTGTCTGTAACAACTGTTTTATTGTGATTTTAAAATGTATTTTGGTTTTATTTCGGGCGAATAAATACTTATTTAAACAAGACATAAGATCTCGATTGTTTTTATAACCCTTGTGAGCATGTGGATTTCAGTCATTGGCGTTTTGTCAGTGCTGCTTCATTATCACAGTTAAGTACACAGGTAAAGAAAAGGCAATGTTTTAATTGCTTTTACATTTTAGGAAAAAAATCACAAATATTTACATTTAAAAATACTTCATCTTGTGTTTCTACAGAGATGGAAACGTTGAAGTCACAGAGACATGCAGAGAGTAGATGATACAGACATCACCCCCTAGTGGGCCCCAAGAATTACAGCAGAACAGAACAGAGGAGTACAGAGGGCACCGACAATGACGCACAACAAATATATTTTTTGGTAAATAAAAAGCAAGAATACATTAAGTTCTTACATATATGCTGGGAAAAATAAAGATATGCTATGATAGGTTACACAGAATGAGTACAATCGGATATATGGGTATTTTGTTGGAAAAAAATGGTTTTGGAAACAATTTGATGACAAAACTACAGCATCATACTCTCATAACATTCATTTCTCAAAGGAGTCAGGTTGGAGTAAATAGCATTTAGTCGGATGAATGAGTTTGTTACATAAAATATTTGGATTTCTCTCAATAATAGGCTATTCTAGTAATTATTTCTCTGTGATCTTGACGTGCAAATATAATCATTTAGGGAGCTGTAAGGAATAAATTTACTCTCTTGTAGGTAGTATTATTAAATCCCTTTTCTTGATACATACTGGGAATGTCTGGGAGGGTAAACAAGGTCCCCTTAAGCAGGTAGTTTTGAATACACAGTATATATTTTACTATGCCATGGGAAATAACTGTAAGTAGTCAGGACTTTTTTGGAGATCCTAGTGTCAGATTCAGTCTTGTTTTTTTAGGCCAGAGGTGGGTTGGACTAAGTTACAGGCTGCTGTAGATCCTCTTGATGGTGTCGCCTTCGTCCTTGGCGATTATGCCCTTCTCGATGTAGGAGTCAACCTGCTGGTCCATGAAGTCCTTCAGCTTGGACAGGTCATAATCTGAAAAATCAGACACAACGAATGAAAGGTTTTACAAAACCGAGACTCAGATAGGAAGATCATTAAGCTACGGTGGTTCGAAGGAAAGATCAGACATCAAAATTATGAGGCACTGTCTTCTTAAGACGGCACACCCAAACAAGCTGTAATCTGGAAAAGTTAATCATGATCATAGGGTATTAAGGTCAGAGTTAGCAAGTTTGTCTGGGGTTAAGAAGATATGACATACAAGCGTTAAATCAGAAGGCCAAATTATCACTGAACGAAACACAACCTCTGAGTTATACATCTTATAATGAAATGATTCCTTGTATTCAATTCAATTTCAGTGTAATTAGTAGAAAATGGTAATTTCCTGTTTTGAACTGGGTTATTTCATATACTAAAAGATCTCGATACACCTATTAAAAATACATTTATCTTGTTTTATGAAGCACCATTTGTATTCCCCTTGGTCTAGACAAGTCATTATCATTTAACGGAGTACGATAAGGCCACTGTAGGATGTGGCTATATTTAGCATTGAACACAACCTAACTCTGTACTATCCATCATGGTAACGAATGAGATTTCAGGGTGCAGGCAAAAAGCCGCTGCACCGCTTCTCCCTGCTCTAAATGACTCTGAGGAGGAACAGAAGGACAGAGGGCACCCAACAACAACCTCACACAACAACCTCTGCTGTGCGTTCCTAATGACATTTTATAGCGGCAGTAATTTATTGCATTGCTTCGAGATACAGTTGTTTTTGCCGATGACAAACATGGCGTGTGTGAGGGATTAACAAAATGTGATTAGAGACTGCACCGCTTCTTTCAATCTTGGCTGTGAGGAGCTGAGAGTCAAAACCAGGATGTTGCCTCTATGTCCATCTGCTCCTCTGGCTAATCTGTATGTGTGTAGGCGTGTACACAAACGCACACAAACACACACACACACACACACACACACTTACACGCACATATGCACACATTTACACTCACACAGAGTCCACTGATGTCGTCCTAATGGGTGCTTCTGGTAGCGTAAACACAATAAATGGCCCACCGCCTACTCTGTTACTGTGATACTGTTTTCTGGTTGAAAAGGCTTTTGTTCTCCTCCAGCTGTACTTTCTCTGAAGACAGAGAAAATTACAAAGAGAATCAGGATGATGAGAAATTTGGAGAGCAGTTTTAATGCGGCACAGGGTGTGTAAGAATAGTAGATCCTAAATCATTTTAGTTACTCGGAGTCCCCCTACAGGAAAATTAGGTGATCATAGGCGTCACATTCTAGCTGTGTGTATGTGTGTGTGCTCAATCCGTGCTTATCTGTTCCGACACCATTATCTGCCTGTCTCCACTGCCCAGATCACTGACAGGCAGGGAGGCTCCTGTCGTCCCAGACAGCCACTCTACACACTAGAATGCTAATGAGGTGTCCTATATAGAGCCTGGTCAGAGATGAGCACCAAACAAAACATCCCTGCTGCTATGGCCCCTTTGCTCCCCTCTGCTCTGCACCACTATAAGCTCACTCTTTCTTTTTTTGGTCTTTCTTTCTTCTGTGTTTAAGAAGCACACAAGAATCTGGGTCAAACTTCTTTTTTTTTTTTATCTGTAATTGCTCTGTCTTTGAATTTTTTTCTTACTAACTTGAGGCCGGTTCACCTATTGATCAGCTCAGATTAGAACAGGCCAGTGAACGTTAACAAAAATATACCATAAATCTCACGAGCTTGAATTATTGTTTTTTTTTTTTTTTTCTTATGTCTGAGACGTCGTGCTGTGATGATCACCAGTGGACGGATGACCTGAATAGTCAGAACTCATTAACATTTCACTCTCTGCTTAATTAAGCACCACTGGGCATTGATTTTAAACTGTGGAGAGCCAGACAGCAGGCTTCTCCTGTTAGATTGGTGTGTGAAACTACCACAGTTTTCACACTTTTGCAGACTCCTTCTCCTTGAGTGCTGACATTTGCAGTATGGGTAAAGCTTTAGATATAAATTCACACCCACAAACACACACTGATTACACACACACACACGCACACACACAGATAATGCTCCCAACTGCATAGACACACACGAACTATAAAAGTCGAGGAACAGGTAGGACCAAATGAATGAACAGACCTTTATTTTTTCCAAACAAGGCAGCGGGATCGCGAGTAATTAGGACAGACCCATCAAGAATGATCCATATTCATGAGATCTGGAGTGAAGCATCTATCTCGGTATCCCACGCTCATTTTAATTGCAAATTGAGGCTCACAAAAGAGGCTTCAAATTTTCTGCTATTCAGCGTGACATGTCAGACCTGTCTGTGACCCACCACACTTTAGTGATGAGATGAGGGGTTTACAAATGAGGATGTTTACTTGTTGTGGCTCTATAAACTCAGCAAAGATGGGACAGTGGGAGAGCCGTTTCAGCTAACTAGTTCAAATGGAAATGTTGGTGTATCCATACATAACATAACTCATCCTCTGCACGCAGCGATCATTCAGCAGACACACAAGATTCGGGTCTGTATTTGGTTTCCCTCGTCTAGTTTCATATAAGGGTGTATGTCTCACCATCTTTGCCTTCTTCTTTGTCGTGTTTCTTCAGCCACTCAATGTTCTTCCTGATGGCCTCCAGATAAGTCTCTGACTTGCCAGGCCGGTCTGTAGTTAAAGAAGGAGGAAATGAAGGCATGAGAATCATCTACTTTAATGTATGAGTAAATTGAAAAGAATTGAATTTCCTTTCTAAACCTCTATAGTATATTAACACTAGGAAGAGCCTAGCTCCCACTAAACCGCAAGACAGTGCTAATGCAGACTTATAAATGATTTATACCACAAAAATCCTCCAACAGCATGACTTACACATTTTTACATTTCAGTTGCAATGGGAAAATGCTAGAAGCCAAGATTACAGGTTCATATTAAATATAAGACAGATTGTAAAAAAATGGTATATATATATATATATATATATATATATATATATATATATATATACACAGTTTGAGATTTAAGATTATATCAACCACCAATCAAGATTAGACTGTTGTTTAACCACAGATTAAATATGGATTATAACGCATGCCCTATTTATCTCCATCAATATTATATTTTTCAGCTCGGTGCAGCCAGATAACACACAGATAAAACTTTGTACTTGACATCACTCAGGGTTAACTTAAATTTTGTGCTGAAAGGTTGTATTTGTAATCCATATTTCAACAGTGCAGTGTATAGAGTCCAACAGGTCTGAAAATTCTGAATTTATTTAAGACATTTGACACAAAATATAAACAATAAAACCATTAGGCCTAAAAACAACAAAACAACAACAAAAAACAGCCCTAAAATAAAAATTGAGTCATGCAATTTACTGTACAAAACATCATAGTTTATCACTTTTGAGGGGGAAAACTGTTGTAATTGTATCATGTTATTTTAGCAAAGGGTCAAATCACTATACAAAAAGCTATTCATGTTTCCCCTGGTCATCAGGATTGGGTAGTAGACTGACTGGACTCGGCTGATGGCTGCTCCTCCTTGGTTGAGTCTTTCAGGTTCTCGTATTCCTTCTGCATCTTGGCAGCCTCGGCCTTGGTGTTATCATCCTCATCCAAGTTTTTCCCTACGGCAAAGAAAAAAATTATTGGGAGCATTAAAAATTGCTCAACTGCTGGTAGATATAAACAAAGCAGAAGTTCCATATTTTGATGCTTCTTTGCTTTCCAAAACATCAAGATATAGAGAAAGATAATCCATTGCACAACAAGTTCTTTTTTGTTAATTCAATTAATCCCATGAATAGGAACATGACCGAACAATCATTGTAGAATAAAATAATATGATTTTATTGCTGTATGACATCTTTATAGGATGCAGCTGTTTACCATTGGGTCCAGTGAAGTCAGGAGACCCGAGAGACTTGCCCAGCTTGTTCTTGGTCTGCATGGCAATCATAGCATCCAGGTTCTCTGCAGGTGGGTGAAACAGGCCAAACATTTACTTTAGATTGTAATCAGCATCGTGTCCTCAGTTCTCTCTACAGACAATGAATGAAAAACCTCTTAAGTGTTTGAAAGTCCCACACTGTTCCTGTGTGACTCACCCGGTAAATTATCATCGGAAAAGGGTTGCAACTAATTAATGTGGAGTAGGTTTAAAAGTATGGTGATGACGATAAATAAAGACTTTTTTTTTCCACTATAATTTGCGGTAATTCATTTATGCAGGGTAAACCGAATAATAAAGAAACACAATTACTGGGATAATATCTCTACAAATCAATTCATGACACAGCTTGTTTACACCCCCCCCCGACTAACATGTATCTAATCTCAAAATCTGTATCATCACTTCGTGAACAGTAAAATGTTTAACTACATTTATTTTTGGAGTTGGCTAAATTGTCCCCAGGGCGTTTTACCACAACTACTACAGTGAGCTAAGTATTATCGTGTTTTCATAAAAGGGATTAAAATATATGATAGACCCCAAATCAGTCAGGGAATGAGACAAACAGATCATATGGCTCGGAGGGAGTTAAATGACAGCTAGTCCTCTCTGGATTAGCAAATGTTGTAAACATTATGTGGAAGCAGATGTTCTGATACTAACACCCCAGAGATCAGTGGAAATTTCATTCTCTATTTCAAGTCCTAGCAACACTTTACCATTATGTAGCTTATTCAGTGTTACTATATTAGACAAAACTAATTCAGGAGGCGGCAATAATAAACATTTAATACATGACCTACAACATACTAGTGTACTTGCACACAGCTGGATCATCTTTAAGTGTTTACTAATGTACATAAGTTGTAATCACTTTCTCCTGTGAAGACATGTTTTATATTTTTGCAACCTTATTTTTCTATATAACCATTGACCATTTGCTCATACACCAATGTGTTATACATACTGTGTTATAAACCATTTATTACATTTTATTGCTTGTAAACACTAAATACGGTGTATTACACAAGTATAATGGTATGATAGAGTGTCACTGAAGCTCCTAAGAAACACCTCTCCAACTATGTGCATTAATATTCTGGATTATAACATATATTTTGGAAATTTGACATTTTGGTCATTTAGTTTATGCTTTGATGGAACAAGAACACTTCAGCAAAAAGGGTCAACAACTGTCAAGAGGGGCAAATAGAACTACAAGTTAGCAGAGGAGCTGTTTTTTCCGACTTCAGTACAGATCTTAAGTGTTTTGCGTGACAGAATTTTAAATATCTGGATATTAGGACACAAGGACAACAAAGAACAGTAGGGAACAGAAAGGCTTGACTCAGGGAGCCTCACGTTTTTCGTCTCTCATCTATGTTCACTCGAGCCTTTCTTATTTTTTTTACTATCTAACCATCTCAATTTCCCTTTGTACTCTCTCTGTGTAGCAGCCCCCCCCCCCTATCTATCTATCTTGAGGCCTGCATCACCCTCAGGCTAATTAGTGTTGATTGACAGCTGTGTGTATTCAGCTGTGCACCTGGGTGACTCATTGGACCATCATAGCCAGTTGTGGGTGGAGGTGAAGCGGGGGGTGCATTAACATGTTGCTAGGCAATGGTGTTCTGTCCATCCTATTATCTCCTCACAACCTATACCTCCACAAGGCCAAAGAGGTTGCCTAGGAAACTCTCATGTAATGGTATATGCCTGTATTGTTCTGATGTGTAACGTCAGCAGTGGTCATTTGCTCAGTAGTACAGGACACAACTGTCAGCTGCTGTTAGGGGTCATCTGAAGGAGTATTGATTAATCCCTCTACAGCCTATATAGCTCAGCTTTAATACTTGATCATGGACCTCACTGGGATATATACATTATAAACCTATTGCAAATGGCTACAAATTATATTTCCGATTGATGTTAAGTCTAGTTCTGAAACAATAAGTTAGTAAAGCTATTGGCTAAAAGAAAGAAATTAATCAGTAATAGGTTTAATTTCAGTTATTTATCTCAACAAAAATGCCAAACATTTTTGGTTTTGAAGTTCCTCAAATGTGAGGATTGGCTGCTTTTCTCAGTTTCATATCACCGTGAAGTGAATCTCTTTCAATTTTCGATTGTTGGATTGAAAAAAACAAGCAGTTTGAAGACATCGGCTTTGGCTATAGAAACACAATTACGGCATTTAGCAATCTAACAATTAATTAAAAAAATAATTGACACATTAATCGATAATGACAATAACTATGATAATGACAATAATGTTATAATAAATATTTATTATTATTATATAATATAAATAGTGTAAACTAAATCTTCAAACATTTTTGAGAGAACATATGGTTTCTGTTTGTACTTTCGGGGATTGAATGTCATTTGGACAAAGAGAGAGATTTTGGTGAAGGCAGCTGTCCCTTACAGGTGCCTGACCTTTCTACTGGCTGCTGATGTGATGGCCAGCCATTAAAAAAAAAACAGCCTGGTTATGTAGGGTGCCCCTGACACTAATCTGTCTGTGCAGGCTTCACACTCCACTGCACCGGCTGATTGAAACATTACCTCGGCTGAACACACATAGAACACATTCGATGAGCACATATCATACACAGGGACAGAGAAATGCATGTACACTAGTTGGCTGATGCAATGGACAGATTACAACCTTTAGATTTTTCATCCACATGTAAACCACACATGCGCAGGGCTGAAATAATTATCAAAAAATGTTATCTATATCATTTTATATTAATATATCATGTCATTTAGCACATGGCTGCAAACAGCCCAATTTAACATAGAAACTTTAAATCGAAAAAGTTTGGAAGTCTTTAAATCAATCAACAGTGTTCCACTGTAATGTATCACATTAAAAACAAAACTCTTGAAAGTGTAAACCAAAAAAACCTCAATAACCTTTTTTGTTAATTTAGTTACCTTTTGCTGGGAATCATTATTGATTACATAAAATGATCATATAAACACAACATGATGCCACAGAAAGTAGATATACAATAGCTTGATAAAATAATCTTAAATCAAGGTGTGCAATTAAAGCTTTTTTGTGAAAGGAAGGTTTGGAAAAAGGTAAACTAACCTTGAATTAAGATTATTTCGTCAAACTGCTTTTACCAAGGTCAAGAATGAATTCTCATGTTAAAGATTTGTAATATTATCAGACTGTCCTCCATAAGGCAGTATTATTTACCACAAATGCAGCAAGGACTGGGCTGTCTACTATATATTTCTCTTTATCTGGCACTGAACGTCCCCAACTGTAAATAATCAGTGCCAATGTTGCGTTCCATCTTACCCAGATAGGACACTCCCTCCTCTGGTGTAATGGTGCCGTACTTCACCATCATCTTTACAAAGTCAATCAGCGTCTTCATGATGGTGATCAACGTCTCCCTCTCCTGAGCATCTTGATCTGCGACAGCAAAACCAGAGGACAAATTCGAGACCGACATCTAGCAACTGATGTTTTTTTAATGTTGATTGTTACCATGGTGTTAATGTTACCACATGCTGTTTGACTGTGGGGCTCATGACGGCAGGATTATAAATAATTAGTTATGTATGTGCATGTGTGTGTTTCATCTACACTTCCTAGGAAGATGTAATGGGGGAAACAAAGGCGAACAAAACAAGCATTGACTCATCCTCGAGAACAATATTGCCATGACAACAACGGCTATCTCCTAGTCCTATTCTTGATCTGAAGAACTTCTATCTTTGGCTAGAGGCTGCTGTGAAGTAATGATTTTTGTCGCTCTGATGTAAAATATCACAGCAGCCTCCTTGGGATGTCTTTATGTTTTTACCTGAGTTGAGGCTTCTGAGCAGACGGTAGAAGTTGGGGAAGTACTGCAGGTCCTTGAGCCCATCTTCTGGGCTAACGTCATTGCCCTCCTCTGTATCTTGGTCCCAGTCGTTGTCAGCTTCCTCGCCCCTGTCTTCTTCTGCATCGCTGCCCACCTCGTCCTCGATCTGATCGTCTTCTTCTTCCTCGCCCTCCTCATCTTCTTTGTAGCGGCGCCTGGGTGGCTCCCAATCATCCTGCAAATGCAAGAGTTGTTTTTGTCATCCTTATTGTTATCATTACAATCATTACCATGAGTTCTTTGCAGGTTTTTTACCGTGTTTGCATCTGAACCCTGGTCGTCCTGCTCTCCTCTGGTTTCTTGGTCATTGCTCTCAATGTCCTCAATCTCATTGTTCTTGGCATTTTTGGTGATGAGGTCCTGGAGTGCCTCAGCCACCTGGTACTCCAGAGTATCTGCCTGACTATCTGTGATCTACCGAAAGAAAAATTGTAAGGGAACAATTAGGTATAAAATCAAGATGTGGTAGAACAGTACAACACTTACTGACTGTAAACCTCTATCCACCTCAGGGAGCAATTTGGAAAGTTATTTGGCAACAAAAAAACCTATCCACAACCGAAATTATGGAACAAAGCACAATTCACACGTCTCCGCCCTTTTCCAACGAGGACAGGGGGAGTGCAGGGAGACGGAGAGGAAGAGTTCCTGTTGAGAGAATGTCACGCCACACGCTGTGGCGATCGAACAGCACATGAGAGTACACACTCGCGACCTACCAGGCCCAGTTTGAGCAGTTTGGAGACGATCCTGTCGAACACCCCTCTGTCGTCCTCCTCGTAGATCTTGTTTGCGATTTTCTGGACGATGTCCTCCGCTGTCAGGGGAGTGCCGTCAACCTGGCGGAAGGTCTCCGGGTCATCTGAGAGGAGATGTCACATGTATGTTACCATTTCTGAACAGGCTCGTTAGCTGTGTGAGGGCATAAAGCATGTGTTTCTGCTATTACATGATATTCGCAATTCTCTTGAATCTTTTTTCAACTTTCTCTACTTCTAACAATCAACTGCACAAAATTTGTAGGTGATTTCATGAATCTGTCTTTTCTACTTCTTCTCTGTCTCTCTATTGTACCATGGAATGTTAAACCTGTACCTAAGGGATTTCTCATTGATACATGATTCTTCCTCTCCTCATATTTAACATATCTATATCTGCTACACTAAGTAAGAAATTGTTACAGCCTGACTCTTATATAACAGCCCACGCTGCTTCCCAAGGTCCACACACACAATAAAAATAAACAGTGCCAGAATACTTTTGCCTGTATTGGTGGGGGTAACATATGTCAGTGATGTATTTTACTTCCAAACACCAGATCTATTTCTGTCTCACTCTTGGAAATAAGAAATGAAATCCAGACTGTGCTTGCCAAATTTAGATGTAGCCTAACCTGATGAGCTACTTGTCATTGTTGGGCTGACCGCATGAATCAATGAAGCATAGCACTCAGCTCTTTGTGTCTGAGTCACCTCACCTCAGAGACTGGGCTTTATACTGATGATCAAATTGCATATGTATACAGCGACATGTTTGCTGATTGAAAAATCTATTGTGGGTAAAAATCAACTCGGGTGTCCAATATATACATTTATTTTAAAGAAAGCCACAAATACGAAGTAAATGGTAATTGAGAGACTGTATTGGGGCCAAAGAGAGTGACAATAAGACAGATTATTTTTGTGTAATTTTGGAATGAATCTCAAGAAAACAAAAGATTAGTCACAAATGTTGGATATTTGGAGACTAGAATAGACTGACTGCATCATTACAATGCACTTTTCATACAGTTCTCCATATGAGATGGAGATGAGACAGTGATATCTTGTCTAAAAAACCCAGTTCCATGGATTTACAAGTCATTTGTAAAGAGAGTGGCCCGGCATATGCCTTCACAGCCGCGGTGTCTGAGAGGGAGAGGATAATCTTTCTCTCTGGCATGCACGTGTTCTGTCTTTGACTCCTTATATCTGCCTCTGCTTATCTCCATCATCCACACGTGTTTCTTCCGCCTACTCTTTCTTAAAACGTCTGCCTGGTGGCCTGACTGGGGCAGAAGGAAGCATGCGGTACGAGGTCTGCCCCTAGGCGACAGGGGCAAAGGTCAAACAACGTGGTCGGCAGCTGACCCACAGCACCTTTACCAACAGCGGCGGGGCGAGTGCTCGGTGACAGGTGTGCGCGCACCCCGGTACTTGCCGTCATCCATCCCGTTCTTGGTGGAGTCGTAGTCCTCGGCCAGACGTCGGCTCTTCGTGGAATCTGATTCATCTGGGACATACTGATCCTCCCTCTTGACCGGAACCTCGACGCTCTCCTTTGATTTCTGGCCACTGGCCAGTGACTTGAGCACGGTCAAGTCATCACGGTCCTGCTCTGACTCTGTGTCCCTGGGGGCAGCGGGGCGCCCCTTCTCTGAAAGGCAGCAGAAAAAGAAAAATGATCAAAGAAAAGATAAACCCCTCTCAGACGAATGAGGTTCAAATTGTTGTAATTTCTCAGAACCCGTGACGCCTGTCTTACTGGCATTGCTGAGACATGAATCCAACCCAGCAGACAGAAGTAAAGTCATTAATTGATTGGAAATAGGTGTCCTCTTACCAGCTGACTGGACTGCAGCCTTCACGCTGTCCGCCTCAGCAATCTGAGGAAATGATGAACATTAAAAATATAATTTCCACTCAGGATATAGGCACTGATTAATTATGTTTGCTGGGAAATGACAGAGGCTATTTGACAAGTGACCATAAAGCCCTGTTTGGCTGGATATTGGATGAAAAAAAAAAAATTAGCTATGGGGCTCAGAGAAACCGAGACTTACCTGCTCTTGTAGTGGTCTTTCTTCTGTCAGCTGTCTATTGTACACAGTTTTATCTGCAACCAAAAAAAAAAAACAAAATACAAAAACCTGCTTGTATTTACTACACTCAAAGAAGATTTCATTATTTTACGCAGACCCAGATTTTGTAAGTTACTTATATAAACTGCACATAGATAAATAACAAGTCCCTGATGAGATCATGTAATTCTCTTCTAAGAAGTCTTACAGTTTTTAAATGTATGATTTATTATTTATTCACTCTCATATGATGCATGTTTTTTAGATCTCAGATTTGTGTGATCGTTTCTGCTCTACCAGCTCACCACAGCAACGGCAGAGCTTAATCGGATTATCAAACAAAAGCTTAAACTGCGGCGAAAATAGACCACAAGCGGCCTAACAGGTGACCGGGCGGCGTTAAAAACCCCGGACGGACGCTGGGGCTCAACTTTACCGGCGCTGCTTTTTCCTACATGTTTTTTTTTTTATGAGTCAACAGGTTTACAGCTGTGTTTTATGAATTATAACAGTGAGCAAAACTTCAAATAGACGAGGAATCGCCAACAATATAACCATAACTGCCCGTAACTGCCCCCATACAAGGTGTACAACGTGTGATGGCCAAATTTAGTGCGAATCCCTGCCGGTTTTTGTGATATTTTTGATATTTTTCCTTATAAGAGTCTGTTTTTCTATTTCTTTTTTCTCCCCCCCAGGCACCATGTGCTCTGAATAGAGTTTTATGACCTCCTTGCACTTTGTGGCGTTTGTAAATGTCTCCTCTGTGACCGCTGACCGCCTGCAGGAACAGTTTTCACTAACATTTCTGCAGTGTTCTTGCAAAAATGCTTCGCAGCTATAATAATAATACTACTACTACTAATAATAATAATAGTAATAATGATGTCGGATAGAGGCGATGGCCAACTCACCGTCCGCTGAAGCCGTAGGTGTGGGGAAGGCAGATATCTGGCTCACTACATTCAGAGCTAGAAGCTGGAAAAGGACGAAAAGGCCAACGTATTTTGACGCCATCCTGAACCCAGCCGTCTCGGAGCGGTGTCCAGGAGGAAGATATCTCCCGGCCGTCTCGCTGCCTGTGGTCCGGTCCCCGCCTCCGGGAGGGGAGAGTGCTGAATGCGTGGACAGCTCCTCTGCGCTCCCCTGCGCTGCGCTGCGCTCCAGCCGGGCCGCTGGTGCTGAAATTTTGCCGCGGAGGCTGCACCCTTAGGTACCGGCTCTGTCAGACGCGCCGGGCGGGGAAAGGGAGGTCGGGGGGCGGGTGGGTCGGGTTGGGGAGGGGGTCGGCTGTGCCAAATCTCCGCCGTGCACTGGAGCTGTTGACGACGCCGCGGTGCTGAAACCAGGTCACCCCCTCTGCAATTACGGCCGGGTAAGCGCGGAGGCTCTTCAAGCCCCTTGTGATATACGGCATCACCTGCTAAGGCAGTAATAGAGCCCTCTACGACAAGACCTGCCCCCTCTGTACTTTACAGGGGAGGAGGAGCGGGAGGAGGAGGAGGAGGAGGAGGAAGAGGAGGAGGAGGAGGAGGAGGAGGAGGAGGAGAACACTGCAAAAAGTGTCCATCCAACCGAGGCATTTTAGAGCCCAAAAATGAAATATCCCCATCGTCAATCAGGGGAAACACAAAGCAATTAAATGTGTTCACTTATTTCTAGCGCCGAGATTTGAGAGAAACGACAGGATTTCTCGTATCACCGGCGGAGCGAATATGTTTCGACGACCATTATCCAACCTCCACTTGTGAAACTGCACTAGAAGTGAGCAGCGTTGTTATTTCACATCATTCGCTTATTGCTAAGCCATAACGTCGCCGGCTGCGCCAAAGAGTGAACAAAACGCCGAGTTGCGTACTTTTCTTTTTCCCTTTTTTTGCAGCGTCTGGGCAGAAATTCCAACCCGTTCCGTGCGTCACCCGCAACCTGCGTCATGGTTGTAGATCTTCCGCGGCCCGGTCGATAGCGACCGTTATTAAAACGGCAAACAATTAGACATACAAACAAAGGCAGAAGATATATTAGACCAGTTTTACGAGCGTCTCTCATAAGCCCCGCACGTTGCCAATCAGATGTTGGATTACGTCCCTTGTGAATGATTCTGCTGGTGTTATTTGGCTCAGTGTTATTAGGCTCAGTTCCCAGTGACCTATTAAAGAAATAAAGTGGTTTAATTTCCCACCTTTTATATGAGACTTAAGCAAAGGACATGCAGAAGAATATTGAGTTTGATTAAAGATCTTCTTCTCTCCCAGCTGTTGTTGTTTAATGGCAATAGAAGGGTCTACTAAGACTGGTCCCTTAAGATCTCATGTTACAAAAACAAAACACCTTAATTATGATGTAAAATAAGATGTCATATGGAAAAGCTTGTGATCTACAGTACATTAATGACAATCTTAATTTCTCATGGGGGAGCTGGGGTGTGGGACTGTCTGGATGACAGGACATATGACTCGGATGATGTGGCACATCACCGTTGATCCTCTGGTTTTTATGAAAACCTTATGTCCGAGTTTGAAATGCACCCTGGTCAGTGACCGGACAGTAAGAGGAGTCATTTTCTCTTCGCACCACACATATATTTCATCATTAGGAAGAGTGGTAAAGAGCTTTAGAGATTAACTCTTCACTTGGATGCATTTCCCTTTGGTGGTAAAGTCGATGTAGCTACGATTCAGTGCTGTTCACTTTCAGTCGTTCTTTTCCCCACACACTATGTAGGAGGGAAGTTTTGTTGGCTTTCACCCTGTTAAGATTTAGTATCATTGTTGGCTGGCTGTGTGCCATTACTGGTGTGTGTGTGTGTGTTTGTGTGTTTGTGTATTTGTGTGTGTGTGTGTGTGTGTGTGTGTGTGTGTGTGCTCCTGTTAACTCCATTTAGCTGCTTTGGTTTCAGGATTCTGGAATTGTTCATTCTGCTCTAATATGAAACATGGAGCAATGGGTGAAATTATTATTATTGTTATTGTTGTTGTTGTTGTTGTTATTGAATGAGAACAAGCTGAACTGTAATAGACTGGAGACACGCACACACACACACACACACACACACACACACACACACACACACACACATAAACGCATAAGCTAGTCAGATTGTAGCTGTGCATGGTGCAACAGAGTCCAGAGAAGAGGTCTATTTGTAAGTGAAAACACAAACACAAAGTAAAATCTGTAATTGAAATTGTATCATACATAATTAAAGTGTTGTTTAAAGAAATTTTAAAGGAGTGAAAACAGTAAGCACAAGCAGTAAGCACAATATTCTCTCTATTCGGGTCTATCAAGAACAGAGAAAGCACATGAAATGAAAAATTTCCAACACTGCAGCCTGATCAACAGTATGTACAGATTCAAATAGGGGATGGACAAATTAACAAGAACCCTTTAAATTAGTTTTACAGTGTAAGAAACATGTGACCTTAAAAGATAAATACAAAAAAGGAATACTAATACACTATTCAGTCAAGGATATTTGCATTCATCAAGCATTCATCATTTGCTACAAATGTAGAGTAGTTTAATCAGTTGAAAAAATTCCTGCTCTGACACTTTATAAAGACTCACTGTATTATCATTGCCATCTTTAAATATTATTCACACTTCATACTAAAAATGTGCCATTTCAAGACTGTTGAAATAATACTGCCCTAATGCTGTGCCCCTGTGCATTGCAGGATGGGACGTTTGCCATCGTCTGTGGGATGACTGTACTTCTTGTCCTCTGCTTGCCTCAGCAGTCTGAGAACAGGAGCACTGCCAAGAGCTGGGCCTTTCAGATACTCTAGTGGCACCTGCAAGGAATATCATGTAATTATCTGAAACAGCGATAATCGCCCAACGGATCAGTGAAGGGGAGATTCTCAGGATTTGAAGGAGTGTTAAGTAAATTAAAAAAGAAAAAAAAAAATCTTACTACCAGTTCCTCACATTTGGTTTTTCTCATTGATCATGTTAAGGATGTACTACACTACTGACATCTTGTGTATAGTAGCTCTAACTACACTCACTCTCCTGTTGCAATCTTGCTCCGGAAGCATCTTGACAAAATGTCAACATGGAGAAAAGAGTTTACATGTCATCATTCACCCTTGAGAGAAATGATTTCACAAGGACCTCCTGACCTCTCTTGTAAACTACTGGTCTGGCTCTAAAAACATATTTGGCTTGTTCACATCATTTTTTTCCCTGTAACCAGTTCATTCTTCTTTTATCTCAAGTTGCTCTAAATTGTATTTGGCCTAGTAAACTTGGCCATAATACATTTTCTCATAGTTGGTGGTTTCTTTTCTGTGGCCTTTTCAGAGATGTGACACAGATGTTTTCTGTTCAGATACTAAGATAAATGACTGTTTTTCTACTGCACAAACTAATATAAGTGGGCCATCTCATCCTTAATAAATCAAATAGCATTACTTGGTTTATGTTGTTTTTAGCATTCAACAACAACATAATCTTTGCCACAGAAGCCCTGTTAAGAAGTCTTTTTAGGTGTCTTTCATTATTGTAAAAATTAAGACTTAGTCATATTTTCCTACATAGTTGTTGACACTCATTCAGAGTCATCTGTTTCATGCCTTTGCATGAAATTATGAATTAAGATCTAATTGGCAAATTGCTTTGAGCAGTGGAAACCAGTGGTATACAAGCTAACCTGGAAATACAGCATATTGACTTCAACTGAACAGCAACGAAGGCAAAATGATTTTCCGATGTTTGAGTCATTTGACCTGAACATTTATTTGTCACATTTTAGCTCCTTGAGTCACTTTAGTTTTGATTTGGTTTTAAAATACTTCTTTTTGTCTTAGTCAAAAATTTGGCATAGTTTTCCACCGTGCGTGTAGGTGAGATTGTTACTTCCTTGTATAAACTGTTTTCTGTAAACTTTTGTTGTTGATAAATATTTTTCAGCAGAGACTGAATTTTAATCAAAAAAATATTATTTTTATGTGTAGGTTATAGGAGATGAGTCCCTGATCAAGTCTATGCTGTGTACAGTGAATATACAACACTTCCTATACACAGTACTAATGAATATTCCAAAGTTTGTGAATGGGATCAAATCCCTTCAGTTCAGCTCTTAAAAGGAAAATACAGTATGTCTAACTTCATGGCCCCAACACTTACCATCATTGCTGCCCAATAAATGTTCCAAGTTACAGCTCACCTGATATACTTGAGTACAAGTCTACTCCATTTCTTTCACCCTCGAGTATTTCTTCATTTTCAAACTTGTAGCCTTTAGCCTGAAATGATGAGGGCTCAAGTAAAATCACTCAATGCAAATGATTGGATAAACAGACATACCCCCCTTCCAAGACCCGTAAACAGACTCTGATGTGTAAAGTTGCCGGGGTTTTCTTTTGGGTACTTTTTGCTCGTCATTTAAAACACTGCTTAACATTCCTGGAAGGCTGACAAAAGAAGTTTCTCTGAGTTTTATGACATGCACCTGACCTGGCATGCAATTGTAGCTGGTGTAAATTGGGGAAGAAAAACCCACAAACACTATAATATGATATTCACTGACCCTCACTGTGTGTTTATGTGCAACCAGTGTATGTCTGAGTGGAGGAGTGGCGCGGTGCATTGTTGACATGGTATTTATTTGTCTTTTTCTGATGTTTGATGTTTGCCCCCGGACTCTCTTCTGGGAAGGTCTAAACAGAGGCTGTCTCCAGAGAATATGGCAGAGATGGGAGACTGTGAATTCCCTCCTTATATCAGACCTAGAGGCAAACTGTTTGTAGGACTTCAAAGACCGCGGTGGTGACTTAAGGATTCATTTCAGATGAAATTCAAAAGGAGGGAAAGCTTTTGATATGTTATCTATTTATGGCCTTTTCAAACAGTATACAGGGGATGTTTCATTTGTTCGGTGTTTTCCTGGTTTATTGGGACAAACAAGTCTTTGTGTGGACACGGTGATTCATTCTGTTATTCAGATTACTATCCTTGGTTACCAGGCCTGTGTAAATAGTCCCTTTTTGAAGTGCTGTCTTTGTTCTGTTTGAGCAGTGGTTTTGACAGATTAAAAAAAAAAAAAAAGACAGCCGTTAAACACAGATCCCTTTGAAAAACCTTGATATAAACTTCCTTCGAATTAGTTACTCTGTTTTCCCTTTTGTGACTGACAACTGTCATCTTGGGAGCATTATCCTCAGTGAAATATTAATCTGTGTTAGGAGCTACTTTGGCCACAAGAGGTCTATGCTTTCCTCTTAAACAATGGAGAACAAAGAGTAGATATAGAAGATACAAGGAATCAGAAAAATGGCTGAAATGGC
>CM029118.1:8862500-8867500 GCA_016859345.1 Istiophorus platypterus | reverse complement strand
TGGGGGCAGCAGAACAAGCTGAATAGACAACACTGACATACTGTCACCTTATATAGGTGATATGTTAGCAAACAATTGCTTAATCACACATCCAGCAGACATGATAAAACATCAGTGTTATTTTGGAGTTATGTTTGCATCTACGTGATGAATGTAGGGCCAATATTCTTGCTTATTTTAGCTGCGTTCTGTGCACACCAACTCCTGAGAGAAATTCTTGGCTCTTTAGCTTCTAAATGTTCCACTCTGTTCACCAGCTAGTCCTTTTATCTGACTGTATTTTGACTGCTGAAAACATGTGTCTGCTGAGAACATTGTCCTAAACCTGTATAGATTTTGAACATTTGAACAAGTGAAACCTGGTGTTCAGGACATTGCACTGATTTGGGAAATGTTGCATCTCTGTAAATAATAACTATAAAGTGTCTGGTCTAGAACCGCTCTATATCAAAAGTGTCCTGAGATAACATCTGTTATGATATGGTGCTATATAAATAGAATTGAATTGAATTGAATTTGGAAAATTAATCCCCCCCCCAAAAAAGTGAATCATGTTTTTACAAGTTTGACTGTAACTCTGGAACCATCCCAAGGATATTAGGTAAATTAACAGATTAACAGACAATGTGTTGATGCAGAACGGACAAGCTTAGGTGTTTTTTCATAAGTAGAGTAGAGTGAATGGGAATAGAATCTGGTGGAGTTCCTTTGCAGATTATCTATGCACCCTGAGAGACAGGGAATAAGTCTGAAACATTATGTTATTATAAGAATAAAACATTGGGCACTGTTTTAGTTCATCTCTGTACATGTTATTATCTTGCTCTTAAACCATGGCCCTTAAATTTTAGTATGTTTACATGGTACAGCTGACATCCATCTGCACATAAAGACTTTTGAAACTCTCTTGACCTATTGTAATAATAATATGGGCCTCTTCTTTCTCCAGTTTTAGCCTGCATTACATTGCCCTTGCATAGAGAACTCTGTGCCAGAAACAGCCCCATCACAAGTTCAGTTTTCTTATTCAGAAGGAGTCATTTCCTTTTTCTCTCTCTTTGTTAAATTTGTAGCAGTATTTAATGTGATCTCAGTAAATATGAAGAAACAACATGTTGGAAAATGCTCTTTTTTTTGTTATAAAAGACTGCCACTAACAAAAATGTTATTTGCCAAAAAAAAAAAAAAAATATATATACATACATTAAATTATATACTTTTAGAGGGTTTATAAATGGAAAAGTAACTCAATACAGAAAACAGACTGAATAAGTTAAAGCTGAGGACTAGATGAAACGCGGTGCAGCCACATTCTACAGCAGGGCGGCGTCCTTCCTGGAGCTGGCAGTGGTGTTGCAGGCTGACTATGGGAGGAATGACTATCTGCTCTGGATAACATCAAACAGCTGTACACAGATAAGAACCTCTTTGCACACTGATTCTCTACAAACCCAGATTGATCACAGTTTTATGCTGTGTCCCAATGCAATCTTAGTGTATCATAGAGGAGAACATCAAAGGCTGCCTGTGTCCTCATACAGCAATGCCAGCAGCCTCACATGTATCTTTGTGAATGCGAGGAGTGGGAGGACGAAAAGGGGTTTTATTTAGGTGCCACCCAGCCACAAATTACACACCAGATAACTCCTATTATGATTAAAGCCAAGGAAAGGGGCTTCACTTTCCCCTCCTGCTCCTTGGGCACATTGTGAGCCTCTTCCTCCTCCACATGTATGTCCAAAGAGAGACGGAGAGAGGCAGATACAGAAAAAAGACAGGGAGAGGGAGAGAGAGAGAGAAGGAGAGAGAGAGAGAGTGTATGGGGCGTCATTGCCCAGTGGGCTTAGCACATAACAGCAGATGAGCCCCAAATTCAAAGAGGAACACCTGCTTTGTTGTCATTATAATTTTATTAAAACAGACAGCTATGTGACCATGCAGAATTCACACCATTGTCACATCATCTGGGTTTGTGTGTGTGTGTGTGTGTGTGTGTGTGTGTGTGTGTGTGTGTGTGTGTGTGTGTGTGTGTGTGCGTGCGTGCGTGTGTGTGTGCGTGTGTGTGTGTTCGTCTATATGTGCCAGTGTGTTATTTAAATATCCACATACAAAAGAGGTTTGAATGCTGCAGAACAATTGGGAAAAACCCAATCTGTGGCATTTCATGTGAATTGACAGAGGTGACATTTCATGCATTGGTCTGAAGCTAAATGACATTTCATGTCTGCACATATAATTAGCCTCCTATGACATTTAACAACTAATAAGGAAAATGCCTTTGTCTAGAGCCATTTCCCAACATGAAAGATCTAATTTTCCTTTTTTAACTACTGCTTTGTACAACCTCATGATAGTGGAGGTGAGACCGATTGTATTGCATGTTAGACAAAAGTGGGGTGAGTGGGTGGGTGAGTATGGAGAAGTGAAACCTACAGAAACCCTTGTTTTTTGTTTTTCTGACACTGCACAAAAATTATTAATGCATCAGAATTTGCTGCATTATGTAAACGAACTGGAAATTCACCTGGAAATTCAAGGGTTGAATTCCGGAAAACAAATGTATATTTGGCAGTCCAGGGCTGAGGTTGGTTAAAATATCTAACTCAGTTTAAATGGAAAATAATATTAATATATAATGTTTTTATAGCAGTTTTCTTTGACACAGAAGTTTCATCTTTTTAAAGGGATGCACAAGGGTTAAATCAAAACCTGCTGTATAAACACACACAGGTGAAAAGAATCATTATCCTTGTGAAGTATTATGACATCACATAAAAAAACTTGCTGAATAGGAATAAGATTGCTTGTGTCAATGTATGTGCAAAGGCTCCTTGAATCAAAACTCTGAGCGATAGCTTCTGTTCTACAGCTTGAATTGTACATGCATGATAGCAAATACATTCCTTTTCGCTCTGATTTGGTCCCCTCTTGAGAGGAAATATCTAGGTCTTTAGCTGATAAATGCTTCACATTCTTCACCAGCTAGTTGCTAGGTTTGCCCGTCTGCTAGGCAAATAGTGAACAGTGGGTTTATCAACTCTCTCATCGACTTTCTTTCCACCCGCTCCAGACAGAAGTTTTCAGGGGAAAATGATGTCTGCAGCGGTTGGAAAGAAAGTTGATGAGAGAGGTGAGACTGAACCCAACGCTTTAATTTGTCAGCAATACAACCAAAACAATAACTGAAAGAGGCTATAAATCCGTGTAGAGCTGAGGGGGAATTGCAGAGTTAGGTGACAATGCCATGTGTGTTCACTTTGAGCAATTCCTTTCATGGTACATGTAGTCATTTGATCAGTTAGTAAATTTGAGGATGACATATAATGTAAGTTACTACTCCGTGTTCTTTGTTGTGTGGAAGGATGTGTTTAGTATTCATGAAGGATGTTCATAGTGTAAACCTATCCCGACCTATAATATATGTTACCACAACCAACATACAACACTCCGAGTAGGCTCTAGCAACTCTCAACAAAGCATAGGTATCTATGCATCTGTCTGGGAGAGATGAGTTACTGTCTCATCCCTGCAGGTTGCTGTTCAGAGACTGCTCGTGGAAAATGCATGTACAGTAAGAGGAATACAGTAGGTTATACGGTTTTTGAGTGGCAACATCAGGATATATAACTGTGGTTTTCATTAGGCAGATCCATGCCCCTCATCAACAGGCTCTCTTTGTCACCATCATTTCCTGTTTCTCTGAAGAAGCTCTTTGTTCCAGTGAGCCTCTGATATTCAGAAACCCAACTGGATAGATTTCTGAAACCCTGGCACACTGAGAAAGGTGACAGCTCGCTCCATAAAGCCGGCCTTGTCAGACCAATGGCCGGGCAGGCTATTTGTATTTGGATCCTACCAGGATGTGTGACCAAGTCGTTTTCTAAATGAAATATGTCTCCAGGGAAATTTAAAAAAAAATCAAGATCTGTGATTATCAAGGTGAAGATGAGTTAAAGTCATAACTGAAAAGAGCGCTGCATGAAGGGAACTGACTGGACCTTTTTCCATTTTTAGTGCAGAGCTAAAACTAGACTAATTATTCCTCTGCCATCCCCCATCAACACGGCCCGGAGCCATTTTCTGAGAGCCAGCAGGTGGCTATCGACACACTTTCCCCGACTCCCGTCTCGAGTCTGTTAGCACATCCAAAAGCGGTGAAGAATGTAAGCAAAAAATGGTGGAAGTGCGGGAGGAGAAAAAAAAAAACGCCGTGAGGAACGGACACGAGGTTGCTTGAGGTGTGAGTCAGAGTGGTTGGTGATTCAGAGTCTGGCAGGAGATTTTAGCACATACAGTAAGTGAGGGTAGATGATTGCACATGGAGACACTGAGAAGTCCAGGCTCTCTCTCAGACACTCGCACCAAGCCTGCCACGCACAGGCTGAGATGAGTGGCATGCATGAGCAAGGGTGTCAGAACGAGTTAGAGCAGAGTCCAAGCGGTCGGGGGGTAGATCCTGTCACTTATCCCTCTCCTGCCCTCATGCTTTCTCACCTGCCTGCTCACTATTTCCTCCGCATCCACTTGTCCTCGAGTGTAAAGTTTCCACGAAATAAAGTGCTGAAAAACAAAACCAGGGCCCGGGTTCTCCAACCAGTGCAGGGCCAGTCGCAGAAGCCATCAGCCCATCAGAGTGGTTACATAAGAGTGTTTTGGGAGTTGGTGAAGTTTACTTTTAACATCAGGATTAGTAAGGTGCTTGCTGCTCTCTGGCCGTGGCTGTTGACTAGACAGTCTCTCTTTGTTCCGCCTGATGTTTTTAGAGCGCTGAGTCAACAGTTTCTGCTGCGCTGCATCAGAACATACATCCAGTGTGGAACATGGAGACCAGCCAAGCCCTGCCCTGCTAAAGGTGGTGCACTGCAAGAAATGTGGACCGATTTATTTCCCTCTCTGTCAGAGACCCTTATATCAAGGGAGCGATCATTTATAGCAAATGGCTGTACAAAAATGAACAGTCGTATGGAAAAAAAAATTGAAAAACTAAACTAAACTGAGCA